>BQNB010018256.1:31691-48571 GCA_026074375.1 Tanacetum coccineum
GGGGTGGTTGAGCTATACTTCGTCAGAACAGAATATCATCTAGCAGATATCTTTACCAAGGTATTGAGACGAGAAAGACTTAACTTTTTTTATATACAAGCTTAGAATGAGAAGTATGTCTCCTAAAACGCTAAAAAGTCTGGCAGAAGAAGAAGAGTGATGGTGGCACATCTTCTTGTATCCTATGTAAATACAAAAAATAAGAAAAACACAAATAGATTTTTTCTCTTTTACAAAATTTTACAAAAAGAAAATAGAAAAATATAAAATCCAAAAATCCAAAAATATGTTGTTTATGACATGTCTTCTCGAATCGATAATATTTACGGCTTTAGAAATGTCATTCAGTAATGACACGGAGTTGTAAATAAAGTTCGAGCAGAAGTTCAAACTATTTTCAAAACATGTCATTTGGTTTGCTATTATTTCAGATAGCAACCCGGTCTTCATTTTAAATGCAAGTATTTCGCCAAAAAGAAAACTTGACTTCACAACGAGAATTAACTTTCTCGGGTATGAATTACTTAATATTCATACAAAGGCTTGTGTATACTTTGCTACACAACTCGAGCTTTCTTTCAAATAAATGTACGTGTCAGTGCATTTATTTGTGAAAATAAGAGAAATCTTATTTATGGTGTAAAAGGTGTTGTATTTCAAAACATATCACTCATCTCAGTTTCCGATCACAAAAAGATTTTCAAAGAATTTTCTATCACTCAAACAATGTCTACAACTCTTTAAATAGAAAATGAGACATTATTTGTGAGGGAGAAATGTTCAAATTCTTTAAAAAGTCATCAAGGAATAAATGGGAAAAAGTTTTTAACAATAACGAATCATCAATTAAAAGGGAGTTAATGTAATTCTAACTCAAAAGGGCTTAAGATGTTATTTGTTTCAACTTTTAGGGTATAAAAGGCAAATTATAGGACTTAGAACCGAAGTTAGCAACTTTAGGGACTAAATGTGCCAATTTTTATAAAATGCTTAAACTTAGTGTTAAGTTTAAATAGAAATAGAAAGTGTTACAAACATCAAGGATCATTTTTGCCAATAAAGAAAAAACTCAATCGGTTATACCCTCACATTTACACATTTCCCACACACACAAAACCAAACACTCCCTCACTCTCATACACATTTTGCACGCATCATCTAAAAAATCAAAACTCGATTTCAAACTTCAAGGTACACACTAACTAGCTTCTAATCAATTTAACATCACTCGTTCATGAGGGATTACTGTACTTCTTACTTGTTTACTCGTAAGATCTTAAAATCAAGTTAGGGTTCATGAAAATTAAAATGAGTGTTTGTCAAAATTAGGTGAGGCGTTTTAATAGTTAGGGCATCATGATCACTCGTTTGAAATAGTTTTTGATGAATCTAACTTATGTGTGAGATAGGCCGATTCTTGTGGGCAAGAATCATGCAAAATATGTGTGCTTGGTAAAATGTTTGTAAGTTTGTGTTAATTCATGTGATTTACTTATCCTTATACCATGGAAACATGTTCTTGGTCTCCTAGGATTACATCAAGTTGCATGAGCGTGTTCTTGGGTTCGAAATAGGAATTATGATGTGAAAATGTAGGTTTTTGATGTCGAACTTGTTTGTTAACTTATGAATGTCCCTAGGGATGTTTGCCTTGTTCTTTAGTTGCCTTTTTTTAACAAGAAGTTAGTACAAGACCAATGTTAGCGAGCTAGAGACTCGACGCATCTGAGTGGGCAGAGCCCAACATAGATTCTTACCAAGAAGGAAAACCCGATGAGGCTCGAACCCGAGACCTCATGGTAACAACCTCCCCCAAAGCTCCTTAGAAGACCTCAAGTGGCCAACTAAGCTAAGCCCAGTTGGTTTGTCCCTTAGTTGCCTTGATACTTGAATATATTGTGTTCTACTTTTGCTCATGCTCAAAAATTTCTCAAAAGGATCGAATGTTGTCAACTGTTGATGAAAATGAAGTTTGCTGTGTTCTTGAATGATCTATGTTGATTCTGAGTGAAATTTAGGATGAGTAAGATTGTAAGAATCTGAGTTAAGTTCATATGTATCATGCGAAACATGTTTATGCCTATTTGTGCGAAATATGTTTATTCATATTTGTGCAAAATATGTATAGGAATACGTGTGCGGAATATGTCATAACATAAGGATGCGAAACATGTCATGCGGAATATGTCACTATCATAACTGTGTGAAATATGCATGATCATAACTATGTGAAACATGACAGGTGTAACAAATCATGCAAAATATGACAGTTTTATGAAAAGAAACTCTGCCCAAAATTTTCAAAATTCATGTGAAACATGTCTGTTTTGTTATCTTGCAACATATGTCATGATTGAATTTGTGTGTTATGTGATCTCTGATTGAATGTTTGACTTAGGTTGACTTTGATTTGTCAATTGACTTAGTCAGTGGACATTGACCATAGACCATAGCCGACCTTATTCAATTAGTGTGTTAAATTAGACATACATGCATGAAACCTAAATACAGTCTTCATCTGAATCAATCACATATTCAAGGATAATTAATTAATTCAGTGATATATATTTGTTGTGTATATAAACTGTATTAGATAATTCTTAAGTAGAATCATGAATCAAGAGGCAATTCAACAAGCTACTCGTGAAGAGGCATGGGTTCCCAAAGCAGACAGAGTCAAGATCAGTACCATAAACATGAGGATTGATCCAACTATGACTCAGAAAGAAGAGACTTACCAAGTCGTCCTTGACATCATCAAGAACACTTCTTTCTACAAGGCCTTCCTTGCCTCTGCTGATGTGCCAGAAATCTACATGCAGCAATTCTGGTTCACAATCACCAAGATCAAGGACACCAATTTTTATGAGTTTAAGCTGGAAAACAAGAAGTGTCTAGTTGATGTTGAAGTGTTCCGCCAGGCTCTCAACATTTGTCCAAGAGTTCCAGGAAAAGAGTTCATTGTACCTCCACCTGAAGAGGAACTACTCACCTTTCTCATTAGACTCGGATACAAGGGAGTACTGACTCATCTGCCACAAATGTTCATTGATCATATGCACCAACCTTGGAGAACCCGAGCATCCATTATCAACAAGTGCCTTTCTAGGAAGACAACTAGTAATGACAGACTTCGTCAATCTAGAGTTGCAATAATATAGGATATGCTCTACAAGAAGTACGTCAACTTTGCTGAGTTGATTTGGGAAGACTTATCATATCAGATTGACAATAGGCAATTAAAGAAAAGCAGACATGAAATCATGCCTTATCCCTGATTTACCAAAGTCATCATCAACCATTTCCTCACTATTCACAAATCTGTTCCTAATGCACTCCCTTCTGGTCTTTATACAATCAAAGATAATGGTGTTTTGAGCCGAATGAAGTTTGTCAGAATTGGAGAAGACATTCAAGAATATGGACGAGCAATTCCAGACACAATGCTTACTAATGATATCAAGCAATTTGAGACCTATCAGATGTTCATCAAATACTCTACATGCTTGATACATCTGAAGAAAATCAGAGGTAAAGGGTCACAATGCAAAAAGGCAGTTGTCTCTAAAAAGCCTGCAAGTGTTAAAGTATCTGATGAATCTAATTCTGAACCTACTAGAAAACGAATTGGGAGTAGAAAAGTAATTAACAAGAAAGTCGTAATCTCTGTCGAGGACAACATCATTCCAGAACCAGATGTCGCTTTGGAGTTGATAAAATCTATAAGCTTAACTGAGGCCGCAGAAGAGGAAGCAGCAAGGCAAGTTCATGCTACTCATGAACGGATTGTAACAGAATCAGACCCCAAACCTGCTAGAAGAAGACCATCGGGTATTGCATTCAGAGATACTTCAAATGTGTCAAAGAAGATATCTTCGGATCTATCTTAGAAGCAGAAGGGCATTCAAACTTTAACTCCTGCAAAACAACTTGCTGCTAACATGATGCAAGCACTCAAAGCCAGCAGAAGTCAGTCACTTACTAGAGGCTCAAATAAAGGAACTGGTGTTTCACCAGGGGTTCCCAATGAGTCAACAATCATCCTTACAACCTCAAGTGAAGGAAATGGTACTAAACCAAGGGTTCCAGATAAGGAAAAGGTTACTTTTGAAGCCAAAGCTGATGTCACACTTGATTAGGGATCAGAAAAGAGAGTGAATACTCTGAAGAAGAAGAAAATGTTGATGAATAGATTGATTAGATGTATTCAAATGAAGAGGCAGAAAAGAAAGATGATGATGATGACAAAAGTATCGATATTGAAGAGACTGACGATGAGGAAACTGATGATGAATTTGTGCGAGGTGATGAATATGTGCAAGAAAATGTGAACGATGAGATGAAAGATGCAGAAGTTGATGATACTAGGACGGTGATGAAGAATTACTGATACGGCAAAGGCAGATGCTGAAAAGACAGAAGAAGTAAAGGATGATAATAAGAAAGCTGCACTTCCTCCATCAAGCTCTAGCTTATTGGTATCTTTAGGTTTCAGTAATCAATTTCTTAACCTTTTGTCTGATAAATCTACAGTTGGAAATCTTAATGATACTGCAGATGCTGAGATTAACTCTTTGTTGGACATTCAAATCCAAAAAGAGATAGCACAGATTCAGTCTCCATCAATACTTACTGTACCTGTTTCGGTGATCTCTGAGCTCGCGGTTCTCTCAAAAATACCAAAAATTCCTACAGTATCTTCGGCAATAACTCCTCCACCTCCTCACTCTGTTTCCACTATCTAACCTGTACTTCAACAAACAACAACACCAATCCCTACACCACCAATAACCACCGAAGCTCCACCAATCATCACCGTAGATCCTGCTGTTACAATAATTCCAGATCCACAACTTGCTATCATTCAAAGAGTATCTGTTCTGGAGAAAGATGTTCAAGAGCTAAAAGAGGTCGACCATACTACAACACTCCTTGCTTCACTAAAACCTGAAATACCATCAGCTGTAAATGCATATCTTGGATCCAGTCTAGGAGATGTACTTCAAAAGGTGCTTCAAAAACATGCCGAAGAACTTAAACAACAATATTCTCAGCAAGTTAATTATAAGGAAGCCATTAAAGAGTTAGTGCAAGCAAATGTTATTAATGAGGTCAAGAATCTACTGCCAAAGTTTCTACCAAAGGCAGTTTCTGACTTCGCTATTCTAATGATTCAAAGCACTATAAAGAAAGCACTTGAAAATACTCCACTCGTAGTAGCTCAATCTTCCTCTCAAGCTCAATCTTCTCTCAAGGCAGCAGAGTCATTATCTGAATATGAACTGAAGACTATTCTCTTTGAAAAGATGGACAAAAGCCGCTCTTATCTGACACATGATAAGTGATTCGTCAAATAGTACGTATATATAATACAACTCAAATGCAGATCTCAACCAAATGCCCTTAACCAAGGGAAACGGTCAAAATCTACACAAAGAGATAAAATATATAAGAAATCAAATAATAATAAAAAGATTCCGGAAGAGATATTCCCCGGGTCGTAAGTTCCCAACGAGGCTGCAAATTGAATATTATCCTGGTTTGATGATAAATTGAATGATGAAACACTGATATAAATTATAACTAAAATTAATTAAATAAAACTTAATTTAATCTACGGGAAACAAATATAGGAAATGGGATCTTAAAAACTACGGGAAACAAAATTAGTTATAGTGAAATCCTAAACCTTACTCTAAATTCACTACGTGGAACAGAATAAGGTATTCGTGTGAGAACCCAATATACTAAAAATTTAGAAAATAAATGCTAAATAAAAATACAAATCAAAATTAAATTTCTAATTAACTTAACAACTAAAAATTTAGAAAGGAAATAAATGCTAAATTAAATTAAAAATCAAAATTAAATTCTAATTAACTTAATTTGAAAAATAAAGAAAACTAGAACTAAAACGGAGGTCGTTTGAATGCTAAACGAAAAGAAACGGTAAAACGCACTCGGTAAAACGGGTCTAAAACTGAAATTTAAGAAAAATAAAGCCTATACTAAATTTTATATTTTTCCTAGACACTAAATGACAAAAGAAAATTTTATAAAAAAGAAAAATATTTTTTTATTAATTTTTGGATTTTTTATGAATTTTCTAAGATTAAAAACTAATTAAAACTAATTAAATATAAAAAGTCAGAAAATATAACTATAAAAAATCTGAAAAAATCAAATTAAATAAAGAAAAAGTTAACAAATCTAAAAATATAAAAATGCCCAAATTTTACTGTTTTAAATAAAAGTAATTAAACTAATTAGATTTTAACCTAAATTAATTAAATAAATAACTAAAAGGCTAACTGCTGTTATACTAGGGATTAACAGTGAAATGGGATAAGGACAAACGGGGTAACAGGCTATCTAACTACAGGGACTAACAAAGTTAACAAGAAAAGACAAAATTACACAAATGGTCCCTGAAGTGGACCCCGATTGCAAGGTGGGTCCAAAGTGCTTATTGGCCAAAACTTATAAAAGCAAAGTTAAAGAGGGGCTTATGGGGAACAATTTTCATAATAAGCACATAAGCTGAATCTCAAAGAATAAGCCAGAAATGTGAGCTTTTGGGGCTGCAAAAGCTAAATAAGCTTTTTAGCTTATTTTTCTTTCTTTTTGGGGCTTAAGCTCACAAGAAAAGCTACAAACTATGGGAATAAGCTAACAAACCTAAGTTAGACCTAAATAAGCTAAGGGAACCTAGATTAAGCCCTAAAATAAGCTGGGGAGAAAATAAGCTAAGTCTAACAGTTTTAAAAGGAAAAACAGAAAAAAGTGAACTTTAAGCTAGGTTTAAGCTAAGCTAAGGAGTGAGTTAAGCTGAGAAAGTTTGGGGAATTAAAGAACAAGTATTAAGCTATAAAGAAAAGCTATAAGATCCTAAGCCTTAATGCAAAATAAGCTAGAACAAGGGTGCTGAAAATTGGTTTCAGCACCAGGGGAGGTGCAATGCAACAGTGAGGGGGCTTTTTGAGCTTATTGAAATAAGCTCTCAAGATCTTTTTAGCCAAAACCAAATACAAACAGATTGAAAGGGTGTGTAATTAAGCTTATTTTCAAAAGATGAGCCAATGAGGAGGATTAAAAACTGCTGATAAAGGGGCTTAAAAATGGCTATTCTCAAAAAAATTGCAAAACCAACTTTGACTTAAACTTGGTAATTTAAAGGGACAGCACAAGGGTGTTGGTAACTAGGCTAGAAACAACAACAACAAGCACACAAATGGTGTGCTTAAGCTGCATAAGCAGCTTGAGCCTTTAAGCTCATTTTTGCTTATTGAAAGTTGACAGAATATCAAAAGGAACATAAAAACTGATTTTCAAACTAACAATGGTGATTTAAATGGCTAAATGAAACCCACACACTCAGCCAAAGTTGGCTGAGTGCATTTGACCCATGCACAACCCTATATGACCCATTTTGGGTCAAAACCAAACACCCCCTTATTTATAAAAAACGAATTTTTTTACTGATTTTAGTTAAGGGAAGGGGTAACAATGTGAGTATAAGTAATGTTTTAGTATTTTAACACACTCTTACATAAAATAAAACAGAATTAAAAGGCTTAAATGTTAGTTTGAATTTTGACAAATGCAATATCACAAAAACACTTAACTTTGATTAAAACTGAAAGAAATACAATGAAATCTTAAAAAGGACTGAGTACAATAATATTTGAAGCAAACTTAACTAAATTTTTAAACTATAAAAGTAAAAACAGGGTGTGCGTTAAAAGATTAAAAGAAAAGACTTAGGATTGAAAATTAAGCTAAAACATAAAAAAAAAAGGTGTGGTTTGCTGCTTGGTCTTCTCCCTTTTATAGCAGTCTCAAAAGACTTGGGACGAGAATGTTGTGAGAGTAGGAAGCCTCACAATTAATCCTAGCCCTCCATTGGCTTTTCTTACAATCTCACCATTGAAAGGGGTGCTCGGGTTGTGTGATTTGCAGAGGAATGGGTTGTAGGGGTAATAGGTTATGGGCGAGGTGAAGTCGCTGTTAAAGAAGTGGTTCGGGGCTTTAAACAGTGGGGAATGGGGGCTGTGTTGACTTTGCGGGTACAAGGAGTACAGGCAAGTTGCAGGATTTTTAAAAGAAAAGATTGGAGAAAGATGCAATTATACCCCCCAAGTTTTCCTCTCTTTTCATTTTCATTTAGCCCCAAAAACAGTTATAAAATAATTTGGAAAGTGTCATATTTGGTCCTTGTGGTATTATAAGAAAAAGAATTAAAAAGGGTTTTGGGAAATAACAAAAACAGTCCCTGCTGTTTTAGTTTAAGTGAATTGTAAAACCAGCCCTTGTGGTATTTTCTTTCATTTTCATTATAAAACAACTTTCAAACTTGGCATTTTTAGCCCTTTTCTTATTTTATTTTTTTTTTCATTTTTAATTTTAAACAAAGTTTTTAAAATTTAAACTTTGGTCCTTGAGTATTATTAAACAAAGGGTGTTTTTTGGGCTTGGGAATTGGGAATTGGGCCCATTGGGTTTGGGGTTTGGTATATGGGCTATTCAAGCCCAATAAGGTTATGAATGGGTTTTATGTTGTGTACAAGGTGCTGAGATTGGCTGGAACTGGGCTAGGATTTGGCTTCAAAGTCCTACAGTCTTTGTCAATTGCAACACAAATGGGCTGTTGTAATGATTGAGGCCCATTTGGTCTTCCCAGTCTTCATAAATATACTATGGGCTTTTCCCTCCGGCCCATCAGAAGGTTTTAAGATTGCTCCAAACAGTATTCTCAGTTCCGGCTCCGTTTGACAGCTTATATCTTCAGTTATGACCTCTGACTTTGGCCATTTTTGGACTTTGGCCTTGATTTTGCACAGTCTTTTCCATTCCATGCTCAGTTTTGTCATTTTGGCTTGGTTTTCTGTCTTTTTGTTGATATCCACTTCCTGCACAATACAAATGCAAAACAAACATATATTTGCCAGTTTTTGTCTGTTTTTGGTCATTTAAGCTCGTTTTTAGAGGTAAAAGATATGTGTAATTAAGCACTTATCAAACATCAACTGAATAAACACTTTATCTCACTGATGCAGTGTTAGTGAGTAAAGTACATCAGCTACAAGCAACAATGGAGTCTTTAAGATTTGACAAATATCTCAATGACTCTCAATATATATCTCCCTGAAAGAAACAAACAAATATGAGTGAGGACCAAGCAAGTACAAGAATTTCCATAAATGTGGAAACAAGTGCCTTACAATAAGTAAGTATCGTTTGTTTTGCTTTTTTTTCCAAAAGAGGAGACATGCATTACACAACACAACAACCATCACAAACTACTGAACTTTTATCTCTTATATAAGAGGTGTAACAGAGAGATAGCATTGATTCAAAACAAACAAAAATAATACAATAGTATTTATATGTTGATAGGATTATCCCCTCTCATGAAAAGTATAAGCTTAGCTTTGATTCTGAGAGCTTTATTTGTCATTCAATTGGGATAGTGTTCCGCAATCATCCCTTATAAATCTTTGATTCATTTCTAATAAGATTTATAAACATTGAAAAGTACAAATTATGTTATTAGTTATCTAATGGGTATTGTGTAAAACTTGTTCTTCATTTCTTAATGTGTTCATGTTTTACACAATTTTTAGGACCAACACAAACTCAGGTGATTCACCTCAAGGTTGGAAAAATGTTTTATCATTTCACTATGATCTTTTTGAATCTTGTGTTTTAATTTAGAAATCTCATCTTTAAGTTCTACCTTACGTGCTTGTTCTACAGTGTAAGCATCATGGCGTTCAGAAAATCTAGATACAGTATTCACAATATTAATTACACTATACAACAATTCATTCGACAAACAATCAGCAAGTAGATTCTCATTCTCAATGAGAAGGTTTTTCCCCTCAATTTCAACACTTTTCTTGTCTACATCATATTGTTCAACCTCGGCTTCCATTTGTTCAAAAATCTCTTTTATTTCTTTAACTTCTTTAATGAGAGACGTTTGGATTCCCTCAAAATGTTATTTAACCATTTTGAAAAATGGAATTACTTCAGAATAAAACATTCCTTTTGTTTGTTCGAAACTCCTTTCCCCTTCTGTGAGACCACATTGTGTAATTCTCTTTTTACAGTTTTGGTCCAAATTCTAAAAAAGATGTGTGAGTGTAAGAATAAATAATATTTCCCTTGACTTTTGTTGAAGACACCTTGGGAAATAGCTTTGCGGTGTATTGGGTGGATACACTATCATTTCTGAAATTGGCTTCGGAACGGAAGACCAAAATATCTATACTGCAGACAATTGTCTTTGTGGTGTAAAAGTTGCAAGATAATTCTCTTTCGAGTAACCTAGGGGTGCAATCTTAATCTTATTTTTAAACCACAAAGGGCTTTTCATTTTCTCAAGCATTCTCTTTCTAGTTATCTCAGCTGACTCAAGAGTATCCTCTGATCATGTAACAAACAGCAGGGGCATGATTGGTCTTGACTATTTCATGACCATTATAAAGAGCATATTGAACTTGCATTGGACTGGTGAGATATAAGGGATTTTTGTAGCTTATTGCTACCTTTTTCTTTTCATCATAAAAAGGTTTTGGTTTACATAACATGTGTACAGTTTGAAGAGACTGGTCTTGTTTGAATAATTTATCTTTTACTTTTTCTTTTAATGCTTTTATATCCAAAAAATCTTTAAGGTATTTATTTTTCTTTCTGTTTAAAAGTCCTATTTCAAAGTTGCACTTCATCCATTCATTAACTTGTTAATGGACAATGGTAAATTAAGTTACTTTTTACAGAATGGAGTTCATTTTTCAAAGATTCCTTCCTGTAATGTTTCGTCAGTGATAATTATTCTCAATTTTCATCAATATTTTGTTCACTTCAGTGAATCAAACCTTGCCCTTTTTCATAATCTTGACTTTTGATCCTTATATCTCGCAATTTCAGCAGTTAATGATTCATTAACTACTTTGTTCTACTCATTCACATAAATACATTGGGTAGCCTGTTCATGCATATCATTGATTATCATCATTAAAGCATCATTCGGAACAAAAGATACATTACTTTGTACAACTTGCTCTGCGTTGTTCTTCACATACTACTCATACAGAATAATATTACTATCACTCGTATATTGTCAACAACGTAGTTTTGTTGTACATCGTTTTGCATCTCGTGTACTTCATGATACTCACCAACATTATCTAGATAGTTATCATGATCTTGTACCTCAGATAGAATTTCCGAATCATATGATAGACCGGCTTCATCATAGATTAGATCGGTTGATGATAGATTTACCATGAACATGGTCTGTGCAGTAAGAGCCTCATCAACATCTGAGTCAAAATCATCACATTGATCAGCTTCAAAGACCTGGTCCACATCATCATCAAAAGTGCTATCTTGTCCACCTGCAATAAACAACAACTGCTCTTCATCCAAAACCACTCCATTCTCTTGAGCTTGCATCAGTAGCATCTTGTCCTTGAAGTATTCTGAATTCTGAGGTCGCTTTGGGTGAGTGCATTTGCATGTTATGACCTAAGTTCCAGTCATTTATAACACTTAATAGGCTTTTGCTTGACAGGATTGCATTGCCAACTCTGGCTGAACTCCTTATTTTCCAACTGCAAAGTTTTTTTTTTAATTTTTTTTTTTTGTTTTACTACTCCACTTGCATTGTTCCCCTGGAAGTCTGTCATGTCACCCTAAACATTCTAAAGACAAACTTTCCGTTGAATTGTGCTTGGTTTCCTAGTGTAGATGAATTCTGAGTTATGTAAGTTTGAGGAAGGTATGTTTTGTAGGATTAGGATAGTAGGCAACAACAGTTTTTTAGTAAAGTTTTTGATCAAGTCGTCAGTTGTAAGCCCTGAATCAGGTTGTGTGTTATTAGAAAATTATGGTTGATAGGCAACTGGTGGAACATATGAAGATTGTGGAATAGCTGATGATTATGTAAGGTACTGCTGAAGTGAAACATTGGACACAAAGGCAAGAGGATCAATAGCATGTTAGGTGTATTTTTCCAGCATCATCTTGTTCTCATTAGCATGTGCCTCGTGTTGCTTCAAGTAAGCATACAGCTGATCATAGTTAGATGTTTTCAATCCTCTGTTTAGTTTGACTGCCATCACGATCTACCCCTAGTAGAGCAACAGGTTTCACAAACTTTGAGTTAAGCTGCATTTGGGATAATCATCTTGATGTTTCTCATGTCGTTAATGAGCTTTGTAAACCTTACTAGTATTTGTGAATGGTTTCTCCTTTTTCTGATGGAAGTGTTCAAAGTCATCGTATAATTGTGATTCATGTTCATCTTTTGTTAACTCAGAACCTTCCAGGAGCATCTTCACATTATCCTAAATGTCTTTGGCGTCAGTGTAATGATTGATGAGTGTGTATATGTATTTTGGTAAACCTTGAAGTAGGATATTCGTTGCACGAATGTCAGCTTTATACCTTTTCTTTTCTCAGTATAAGGTCCTTTAACGACACGATCCCGGTCGGAGACCTAAAGCACCGTCGCGAGTGTTCCTCTCTAAACTTTTTCCCATCTTTAATGGACCTCATTAATCGATTGAAGTATGTTCTCCTCCCCATTTTTTTACCATATAAGTAACAAAACAAATACATTGTTACCAGACTCAAAATCAGACTCTATCAAGCATGGTGGGCGGTAACGGAACCGGTACTTTGGATATCTTCAGAAAGATTAGCCATCATAAGTGATTGTGAAATGATATGAGATGATCGTTTAATGATTAGTGAGTGTATGTTAAAAGTAGTGAAGTTTGATAAAGTGTTTTAGATTTGTTAAGTCCAAAGTTTGAAATTTTTCCAAGTATGAAAAAACAAACAGTAGCTCAAACCGCTGCCTCGGTTACCAAACCACTGCCAAGTCAATCAAATCGCTGGCAAGTTATCAAACCGCTGCCAGTTTGCCAAACCGCTATAGTCTAGTTTAGTAAACCTCTACAAAGAAAAAAATCTTCAAACCCTGTAAGTCAGTAACCGCTATGGATAAACCGCTACTATTAAACAAATCTAGGTAAACCGCTGCCGAGAAAATTACACCAAACCGCTGCCAGAAAACCAAACCGCCATAGTTTTGTTTCCTAAACCACTAGAAAAGTAAATTCTTCAAAGAACCTGTAATCCGCTACCTAGGAAACGGCTATGATTAAAATAATAGTAAACCACTACGAAGATAATTCACCAAACCGCTGCATAAAAATCAAACCGCCAGAGGTTTGTTTAGTAAACCGCTACAAAAGGAATAAGTCTTCGAAACTTGTAAACCGATGTCTATCCAAACCGCTATGAGAATACGACAAACCGCTATCACAATAAGACAAACAGCTACAGAACAATATTATACGATCTGACAAACCGCTGCTGAACAGTACTTTTTTCTGACAAACCGCTCTGCAAAGATATGCGATGCCGCGCGTCGCATTGCAAATGTTTTGGTCATAACTTCTTCGTCCGAACTCCGTTTTAGGTGATTCAAAAGGCCACGTAAAGAGAATAAAGATATCCTAATTCTTATGTGATGAAATACACAAAATTATGAATTTACCTAGTGTATAATTCTGTTGGAATAGCCAGCCAACTTATGGTTGAATGATTATTAATTTCTTGTTGATTTTGGGCTATGACCCACAAAAGAAGAAAAAAAAGGAAAACAATGATGGGCTGGACTAGTAAACAAAAAGAATGAATATGATGTTGGGCCTTGTGGCTTTGTCGTGGAGCAAAAGAAAAGAAACAAAGGGTTTTCATCCCTTTCTTTTACAAATACAACAATTCGTCCTTGGGGGATAGCATTATTCAACGCAGCATGCAAAGAAGAAAAAAAGAAGAATAAAAGGGTTTTGTGAAGCGGGTATAAGCCATGGGAAAAGTCTTGTAATCTCTACTCTCCACTATACGCGTTCGGTTAGCATTATGTTTAATCGTTCATCTATGATTTCGTGTATTGTTACAATGACTATTGGCTAATAACTTTAGGTACTAGCCATGTTTATGATAATATAATGTTTTGATTTGTCTTTATATCCATTGTTCCTTATTCGGTGTATGATGATTATATTTATCACTTCATACCCATTTATGTGCTTAATTATGTGTTTTCCTATCATTCAACTGGATCTAGTCCTACATATTTAATGTGCTGCAACTTTGGTGTTGTTTGGGCGTAGGCTAAGAGTCCGGGATAAAAAACATATAATGCTTATCCATATAACTAGAATAATAGGATCACAAATAGAAAGCCCTGTTTCGATCTATGGTTAAGTGGATAGGTAGACTAAGTTGGTGACTTAGGACTACACCTAACGTCCTGTTTTCGTAGGTAGTTAAGTGGGCGTGGACTACAAGTATATAAATTTCTATTAAGCAATAAGTTGGTAAAGCCTCCATGAGCTAAGATTCGATATAACCACCAATATAGTTTCCTAGATAGATTATAATCAACGGTGTTAGCTTTATGCGGGTTTAGGTTAATTGTGACAGGATTAACTAGCGACAATCCTTGAGTCTAGGGAGAAGATCCACCTAACTTTAGAATGATATACCACCAACGAATTAATACAATCGTTGCACGAATAGACAATCAAGGCATATTATTAGATTAAATTGGCTAATACGTTTTCCTTACGTTTGACCTCTTCTCAATCTTTTGTTAATCACTTGTTTGCGTTAATTGTCGTCACCTTAGGATAATTAGAATTAAACTCGTGCCAGTCTCTCAGGCTAAAAACCCTCCTCTTTGCATTAGTTTAGGTTTAATTAGATTTAATTAGGATAATTAGGTTAGATTAGTACTAAACCTTGGTAAATAAAATATCAGTAGAATTAAGAGTTAACTTCCACTCTCAGTGATCGACACCCTACTTACCAACGAAACTACCACCGACCGGGCTCACTCCCCATTAAAGTGTTGTTTTTAGGTTAAGTCGGCAAAATATAAATAGTAAAACTTGATACATAAAATAACACCTACACAACGACACATCAAGTTTTTGGTGCCGTTGTCGAGGAGTGCGATTGTTTAATTTCTTGTTTTTATTGGTATTATTAGTATACATTTAGTTTTATTTGTCTATTGTCTGCTGTTATTTAATGAATACGGCGTATCCATTTTCTTTGAATACAACATATTTGACATCAAACATCAATACGACGTATCCAGTTTACTGAATACGACGTATCAACTGTCTAATATAGCAGCAGTTTTAGTTAGCTTTCTCGTTTAGTTTTCTAGAATAGTTTTACTTTGAGTTATGTCTTACTTTTCAGGAACAGCATCCAGACTTCGTCCATATCACTTCACTTATCCAGAAAGAGAAATGACAATGGAAGAGATGTTATACAAGTTCACTGACGAAGGAAAACGAGAACACGATGAGATGAGGGCATTTATTTATGACTTCCAAACTACCAAAGAAAGAAATAATTCACTAATCGAGCTCAGATTTAGGGTAAAAGAGTTGTTAAAAGTAATAAATAACGTTCCAATGATAGATTGCGAAGTTAAAGGAGTAACTACTAAAGGTGGAAAAACTACGACTCAAGATGTTCAAGATAACAACACCAATGTGCAACCAGAAGAACCTCCAGTAGTTGATCTCGATAAACCTGTTGGATCAAACAAAGTCATCACAAAGAATCAACCTCAGAAAATTAACGAATGTGGTGTTCAACCATCAAGTGAAGTGCAAACATGGTATGTGCTTAATTACACATACCATTTATCCATTAAAACGGGCTTAAATGACCAAAAACATACCAAAAATACGTTGTATTTGTGTGTTTTGCTTTATATACTGTGCAGGTATTGGATATTTACTAAAAGACAAAAATCAAGCCAAAATGGACAAAACCCAGCACGAGAATAGAAAGAGCATGAAAAGTCAAAAAGTCAAAGTCAAAGTCAACCAAAAAGATAACCAAGTCAAAGTCAAAAGTCAAAGACGAAGCCGAAACCGAAGAAATGCTTAATGGGCCAACCCGCACCCATCTAATAGGTCGAGGCAGCCCATTAAGCATTTATATCAAGACTTACATAAAATTTTAAGTTTAAAAAGCCCTAAGTCTATTAAACCATACCCAGCCCAAACCATACACCCTTAACCCATATTACACCAAAGGTCCTTAAACCTTTGCACCTTAGTCCAAAAGGACTAACAATGTCAGTCCAAAAGGACTAATGATGCAAACACATAACAAAAACAGGGCTAACTTCATGTGTCACTCTCACCTCGACCCCTGCTCCCATAGATAAACATGTCACTCTCACCTTCAACCCCACTTCACAAAACACTAAATCCACCTTGGCAATCCTCTATTTTGTGATTCGTTGATAAGACATTGGACTAAATCAAGGGCTAAGATTATAAGGCTCTCAAAAGGTTTTTAATACTACATTATAAGCTGTTTAAGACTTAAACTTTTCAGAATTTCCCAAAGTTTTAAGAAGTTTAAGTCTGTTTTCACCAAAATCACTAAAATATAAAGTTTATGCAAGAATTTTTAGAGCATGGTAAATCTTGGATGGTCATGGGGTAGTGCTTATGTGGATAAGCTATAGGATTATTTAGAAAGTGATTTGGGTCTTTGAATCATAATAAAAAGCTCTGGATAACTTGTGAGTTTCATTTTACAATTTTTGTCAAAAAGTGCTTATTTACTGTTTGCTGCTATCTACTTATTTACTGCTTATTTATTGCTTATTGCTGCTTATTGTTGCTTATTAATGCTTTCTTATTGTTTAAATGCTCTTGTTAATGTCTTTATATAAAACTGTCATATTTAGCTTTTAAACTGCTTATTTGCTTATTTGCTCATTAAGTGCTTATTTACTATTGCTTCTTGCTTATTTATTT
>BQNB010018256.1:49630-68579 GCA_026074375.1 Tanacetum coccineum
CATTTTAAAAGTAGATGAATGACACTTAATATCTTGGCGAAATATGTCAAAAAAATATATACTTTAAAAAGATAAAAAGAAGAGTAAGACCGGGATGGAGACGATGTGCTCTTGGATATGAATGAAATTAATTCCATAGAGCCAAAAAGTGGGAAAGGATAAGCGATACTAACGAAGGAACATGTTGACGAGAGGTTGATAGAAGAGATTGATATATCATTTGCACTAACAATTGATGTGCATATGATCCTATCAAGACAAAAGTGGATGATTGGGAATTCAAAGGTTTGTTTGGTGTTTTGTTGGTTGACAATGTTGTGGAACAAATGTGGGTATGTAAAATGATATCAGGGTATGTGAAATGATACCAGGGTATGTGAGATGAGGTGGTAATTCTTTCATGGTGGAAGAGTAATGAGAGACTCAAAAATGTGGTGACTCAATAACACTTGAAGATTGAATATCTTCTTTATGTCCTTCACTTTATAGAAAGTGGAAAGTGTAGAGTTTGCTAAAACTCCTTAGATCGTTTATAACTCGAGATTGTTTAGATCTTATCTAGGATTAACAATAACAAAGTTCATAGAATATGTATAGCGGAATTAACATAAGAACAATGTAATTGTAACAAGGTTTTTCTTCATTATCATTCACTCCAAGCCCCAATTCTACATGATCAAATGTAGAAAGGTAATCTAACTATAACAGGAATCAAATATCCTTAAGGCTAAACACAAACTAACTCTAAACGTTTTACATAACCCATACGCCTAGAACACACACTTTTTAGTCGACTACATTTTTATGTGCACATAAACTACACGCCTGGATATCTCTTTATATAATAGAGATATCTAGGTTTACAAAGGAATCATAAGAGTATTACGAAACTAAGATCTTCCTAATATTTATCTTCATATCTTTGACTAAATCTTTTAAGGAGATCTTTTAGAATCCTCTATCTTTTGTAGAATTCTTTATTGTCAACTTTGATCCTTGTTGTTTCATTTTTTTGTTCTTTTTGTATCATTGTTTTTTTTATCATCAAATCAATAATTCCCAACAATCTTCCCCTATTTGATGATGACAAAACAATATTCTGCATGAACTTCCCCTGAAGTTGAGATCTTTATGAATGAAACAATCTTCCCATTAATTCTTGATTTCCTTTGAACTTCCATGCCATGCCACCACACAAAATAAGTTGCAAATCATATATTTTTGTAATCTTAATAGTGGAGTTTGTTAGAACTCCTTAGATCTTTTATAACTCGAGATTGTTTAGATCTCATCTAGGATTAACAATAACAAAGTTCATAGAATATGTATACCAGAATTAACACAAGAACAATGTAATTGTAACAAGGTTTTTCTTCATTATCATTCACTCTAAGCCCCAATTCTACATGATCAATTGTAGAACGGTTATCTAACTATAACAGGAATCAAAGATCCTTGAGGCTAAACACAAACTAACTCTAGACGTTTTACATAACCCATACGCCTAGAACACATACTTTTTACTCAACTACATTTTTCTATGTACACAAACTACACGCATGGGTATCTCTTTATATAATAGAGATATCTAGGTTAACAAAGGAATCATAAGAGTATTAGGAAACTAAGATCTTCCTAATATTTATCTTCATATTTTTGACCAAATCGTTTAAGGAGATCTTTTAGAATCCTCCATCTTTTGTAGAATTATTTATTGTCAACTTTGATCCTTGTTGTTTCATTCTTTTGTTCTTTTTGTATCATTGTTTTTTATCATCAAATCAATAATTCCCAATAATCTTCCCCTATTTGCATCACCAATAAAGCATGTTTTGTAATGTACAATAAAGCATGTTTTGTCTGTAGAAGTTTTGACCATGTGCAGGCTGACTGTAATTACCATCAAAGAGAATGGGTGGTATATGGGAATACTTATACAAGGGTGAATTAAAATTATTCTGCTAAACAGGCTCACCCTAGTGATCATAGGAACATAGTTTCAAGAGCAGTTTTAATCAAAACTGGTCTAAGATCATTTAATACTTCTAGGCCTGTTCATACTACTCATGCCAAAACTATAGTTTATAGTGCTAGACCAAAGTCACGTTTTTCTAAATTAGTACAATCAACTATAATCAGGCCCTATCAAATAAGAACAACATTAACTAACAAAAATTTTAGTCAAAAAGTTAATACTCCTAAGGGAAAATTTTATACTGCTAGGAAAGGCCAAATTCAGTAGTAGTTAATGCTGTTAGGGCAAATCAGGTTAATGCTGTTAAGGCTTCAATATGATGGGTTTGGAGACCTACCAAACTTAATAGTGCATCAATTA
This sequence comes from Tanacetum coccineum, assembly GCA_026074375.1. Lineage (NCBI taxonomy): Eukaryota > Viridiplantae > Streptophyta > Magnoliopsida > Asterales > Asteraceae > Tanacetum > Tanacetum coccineum. The sequence goes on from BQNB010018256.1 coordinate 51,966, forward strand.
CTTTGAAGAGACATAATTATGTTGATGCACGAGGCAGATCCAAGTCAGTGATGGCTTGGGTCCCCAAAGGAAACTAATTTCCTTATTTTTATGTACAGGGTCATCTACAAAAAGAAGATCAAGGATATGTTGACAGTAGATGCTCAAGGCACATGACAGGGAATATGTCCTATCTCTCAGACTTCAAGGAATTTGATGGAGGATATGTTACCTTTAGGGGAGGAGCCAAAGGAGGGAAAATTACTAGTAAAAGAACTCTTAAAACTGGTGTTACAAAAGTATGGTGATGCAAAAGAACTCTTAAAGAAGTTTGGTTTTTCAACAGTGAGGATAGCAAGTACACCCATGGAGACTTAAAAGCCATTGCTCAGGGATGCAGAAGCTGAAGATGATGATGTTCACTTATATAGATCAATGATTGGATCATTAATGTATTTAACATCTTCAAGGCCTGATATAATGTTTGCTATATGTGCATGTGCAAGATTTCAAGTCATACCTAAAGTTTCACATCTTCATGCTATGAAAAAAATCTTTAGATAATTGAAAGGTTAACCTAAATTGGGCCTTTAGTATCCTAAGGACACACCATTTGAATTGGAAGCTTATTCTGATAGTGACTATGCTGGTGCAAGTTTAGACAGGAAATCCACAACAGGAGGTTGTCAATTTCTTGGGAGTAGATTGATTTCATGGCAATGTAAGAAGCAAACTATAGTTGCCAACTCTACTACTAAAGCATAGTATGTAGCTGCAGCTAATTGCTGTAGACAAGAGTTATGGATCCAAATTTAAATGTTGGATTATGGATACACCTTTATGAATACCAAGATTTTCATTGACAATGAAAGCACCATCTGCATAGTTAAGAATACAGTTTTTCACTCAAAGACTAAGCACATTGAGATTAGACATCACTTCATCAGGGATTCATATGAGAAGAGGTTAATTCAAGTGATCAAGATTCACACTGATCATAATGTTGCAGACTTACTCACAAAAGCACTTGATGTTAGTCGTTTTCAATTTTTAACTGCTAGCATTGGAATGCTTAATCTTTGAGGTGTTGTTTGATTAGATTGATGATTAGAATAGGTTGGACATACTACTTGAATAAAATTAGGGTTTATTCTGGTAAGTCAACAGTTAGTGCTGCTGGCATGGCTTAATGCTATTGGGCGAAAAGTTAGTGCTGTCAGGCAAAAATTTAATGCTATTAGGCCAAGTTAGTGCTGCTAGGTTACCATTGGGGATACAACTGCTGAGGGCGTCTTTCATAAATTAGTTGGTTACTTCACCTATGGGTTGCTTAATTCCCTATAAAACCATTTTCATTCACAAAGTAATCACTCTTAAACACTCTTACAATCTCAATTTTACAAACCTTAACTTGGTTTTATCACCGACATTCACAATTCTCATCAATGGCGGACTTAACCTTTGCTGATTCTCATAATATGGTGGCATACTTGGAAAAATCATAAGATAATGCTAATTTTGCAGAGATAGTTGATTTTCTTAATGCTAGTCCTATCAGGTACGTATTAACTGTATGTCCAACTATCTATGTGTCCTATATTGAGCAGTTTTGGTCTATTGCAAAGATCAAAACAGTCAATAATGAAACATAAATACGTGCCAAAGTTGATGGCAAGACTACAGTAATAACAGAATCATCTGTGAGGAGAGATCTTCACTTTAATGATGAGGATGGTATTACTTGTCTTACAAACACTAAGATTTTTGAAAACCTTCAATTGATGGGGTATGAAAAGCTTTCTGATAAACTTACTTTTTATAAATCTTTCTTTTCCCCTTAATGGAAGTATCTCATTCATTCCATCTTACAATGTTTAAGTTCTAAATCAACTGCTTGGAATGAATTTGGTACTAATATAGCATCAGCAGTTATATGTTTGGCTAAGAAACAAAAGTTTCATATTTCTAAATTGATTTTTGATGGTATGTTGAGAAACTTGGATCCTAATTCTAAAAAGTTTTTAATGTATCCAAGGTTTTTACAACTGTTTTTGAACACTCAAATTGAAAATCTTGCTGTAGTTTTTAATGATGAATATGATACACCTTCTCATACTAAAAAGGTTTTTGCAAACATGAGAAGGCAAGGAAAAGATTTTTAGGGACTGTGACACCCTTGTTTGCTACTATATTGATACAATCATAAGCAGTAGAGGGTGAAGGTTCAGGATAACCCACTGAACCTCAACACACACCTACTACTGCTTCACCATCTCATGTAAGACCAATCCCTACTATTGCATCATCATCTCAACCCAAAAAGACTCAAAAACATAGGAAAACCAAAAGAAAGGCCACTGAGATATCTCAGTCTAGTTGACCTACTGCCCTTGTAGCAGATGAGACTGACGATGAGGAGAGGGGAGACAATGTGGAAAGGGCTGCCACTACTGCTACTAGCTTAGATGCAGAGCAATGCAGTGCTAACATAAATAGGACCTAATCCATAGCAATACCTAATTATATTTTTCCTCAAGGAATTGGTTCAGGTGGTAGTCCCAGGCGCCAAGACACCATGGGGGACAGACCTGCTCAAACTAGGTTTGAAAGGTTGTCTAAACAGTCCAATGAACCACCTCTCTCAAGAGTTAACACACTTGAAAGTGGGGAGGACAGTATGAAACTATAGGAATTGATGGACCTTTGTACAAAACTATCTGACAGAGTTCTTAACCTGGGGAATATAAAGGATGCTCAAGCTTTAGAAATTAAAAAGTTGAAGAAAAGAGTTAAGAAGCTAGAAAGTAAGAAGAAGTCATGAACTCTACAACTCAAGAGGAGATTATTCAAGGTCAGGATAGAGTCTTCTACTGAAAAGAGTTTGGGTGATCAGGAGGATTCATCCAAATAGGGAAGGAATGAAATTGACCAAGATGAAGGGATTGCATGATTTCAAGAGGATTCAGAGACCCAGGGGAGGTATGGTCATGATATTAGAGTTAATACTACTAGTACATCAATTACTACTGCCAGTATTAATATTACTACTGTTGAACCTGTTACTACTGCTAGTGCACCAGTTACCACTACTGGTGTATCTGTTGGTACTGCTGAGCCAAGTACTCCTCCTCCTCCAACAACAACAATTATTCCTATTAAAGATGAAGACCTCACTATTGCTCAAACCTTTATGAAGATGAAGAGTGAGAAATCAAAGGTAAAAGGAGTAACTATGCAAGAGCCTAGTAAGTCTGGAACAAGATAAGAGCACCTCCTCCACAAATTGATCTAAAAGACAAGGGAAAGGCAAAGATGGTTGAACCTGAAAAACTAAAGAAGAAGAAAGATCAAATTAAATATGATGCTAATGTAGCTCAAAGACTTCAAGCAGAGTTAGATGAAGAAGCCAGGCTTGAAAGAGAAAGAGAAGAAGAAGCTAGTAAAGCTGAAAACATTGCTGAATAGGATGATGTTCAAGCTATGATGGATGCAGACTATGAGTTAACTGTAAAATTACAGGTAGAAGAGCAAGGGGAGATATCCATTGAAGAAAGGTCAAAGTTATTTGTAGAGCTCAGGAATGAAAGAAAGAAACATTTTGCAAGACTTAGAGCAGAAGAGCAGAGAAGAAAACCACCAACTAAAACTCAAAAGAGAAACCTAATGTCTACTTATTTAAAGAACATGGTTGGATACAAGCACACTCAATTGAAGAACAAAAGTTTTAAAGAAATCCAGATGTTGTTTGAGAAAGAAATGAAAAGATTAAACATGTTTGTAGACATGGATGCAGAGTTGGTAAAAGGCAGTGAAACAATAAAGAGTGAAGTTGACAGAGCAGTTCCTGAGTTAGCAGCTGGAAGTTCAAAAAGGGATGCAGAAGAAGAACTTGATCAAGAAAGTTCTAAGAGGCAAAAGACTGGTGAAAGCTCAGCTAGAACTAGCTGAAGAAAACCAAGGAGTTAAAGAAGTGATGAACTGTCACAAGGAAGAGTTTAACCAAATGGATGATTATTAGTTCCTGAGCAAAGGATGAATTGTTGAAAGCCTTACTCAACTAAGTATCCATAATTGACTTGGGAGATTTTACAATAAAGCACTAGGAGTACTGGAATCATCAGAGGTGGAAACTAATACTGATGTCATCAATCTTTGATGATATGTTAAATAGCTTTGACAGTAAGGGATGATTAGTGATGTGTGTAGAGTTCTGGTTTAAAGAGAAGTTCAATTCAATAAACCAACTTTTTGATAAAGAATGAGAGATATGGAAATTTTGGTTTTGTTAGGTATTTGAAAAGGGAATCGGTCAACCCAGTGTATGTATGAGATGTTTATTATAGCTCATAGTTAATAGTTTTAACGTAAAGACTTTCGGCAATTAAACGGTAATAATCTCTGGTTATATTGTAAATGAACTATTATATAACTCTTCCCACATTTGGTAGAGGTAGCTGTCTTTTATTCTTTTTCTTATATAAATATATTTCTCTCACTAAGAAAAATACTCTCTCAATGTGTTTTCTCTCTTGAAATGCCCAAATCCAAGAATCGTCTCCATGTTTTGACTTATGGATATACCCCAACAATTGGTATCAGAGCATTTGGGTGATTAGATAGTATGTATTGTGCGATTTATTTTGATTTTAGATTAATAATGTGTACTTTTGAAGGTTTCTGTAGCTCGTTTTTGATTTTTCTTCTAAGCTTTGATGTTTGTGATGTTTAATGTTTAGGGAGTTCCTAGTTGCTATAGCTTGTAGTACTGAGTTGGCAAAAGAAATCAAGCAAAAATCGTTCAGAGGAGTGCATTATAGAGTTTTTATGTGTTAAAGTTTGGTGTTCTTCGTGGTGTGCTGGCAGATTTCTTCGTGGCGGTTTGAGTATCAAAGGAATATTTAAATAGTAGGGTGGTTCCAATGTCTGACACAACACGGCGGTATGCTATAGTGGCGAGTTGCTTAAAATGGGAGGCGCGTTGCTCAAATCTTAAGCGCGAGTGCTTTACTTAATTGGCTGCGGTTTGAACAGGTTGCGGACGATTTAAATTCATTTATAGAATTCTCTTAACAGACGTGGCAGTTTGAAATAGTGGCGGCGAGTTGTTAAAATGTTGACGGCTGTTTGCTATTTACCTTGGACGGCGAGTTGCTATTTTAAACATCGGCGGTTTTGTTCTTATTCTTCGAGGCGAGTTGCTCTAATACTTTGCGGCGAGTTGATAACCTCTGGCAGCGAGTTGAGCTACTGTCTTTCTTGAATTTTTGGAATATTTTAAAATTGGGGACTTAACTAATCATCAAAAACGAAAAAAATACGTTAACTTCATTCTTATTATCGTTTTATACTCATTATCATTGACGATCAAAACATATCATTTTCATAATAAAAACAAGATGTCTAACATGTCAGAAGATATCCAGTATGCACAGGTTTGATAACACGCCTACATTGTTGATAGAACAGATTTTGAATATGCAACAACGTATACGTTTTATTGTCTGGGAAAGGATAATGGATAGGAGATCCGATTACAAAATAATAGCAACGAAAATATATATGCTGCAATTTTAACAATTAGCAACGATATAATGTTGTTGCTACTATTAGCAACTATGTTTAGATTTAGCAACGAAAACTATCTTGGCAACAACGCATTCGTCTGTATTGTCTGGGAAAAGATAATGGAGAGAACATTATGAAATCGATTACTGAAGGTTCATTTCAAATGGGAACGTTCATACAAACTCCTGCTGTAGATGCTGAAGAAACTGAGGGTGCACTTCAACTAGGTCCAGAACGTGCTAGAGTCTTTACAGACCTTTCTGCTAAAGAAAAGGAAATGTATAAAGCTGACATTCGTGCAACGAATATCCTACTTCAAGGAATACCAAAAGACATCTTGAACACTTCCATCAAATCAAAGGAGAAACCATTCACGTATACTATGTTAGGTTTACGAAGCTCATTAATGACATAAGAAACATCAAGATGACCATGCCTAGAATGCAGCTTAACTCTAAGTTTGTGAACAACATGTTACCAGAGTGGAGTAGATTCATAACTAAAGTCAAACTTAACAAAGGTTTGAAAAAGTCTAACTTTGATCAACTTTATGCCTATTTGAAGCAACATGAGGTAAATGCTAGTGAGAATAGAATGATGATGGAAAGGTTCATTCAACCAACTAATGATCCTTTGGCACTAGTGTCTAATGCCTCAGTTCAGCAGTATCCAACACAATCATCCATGTCTCCTCAATCCTCAAATGAACCATCTCATGCTGATAACTTTTAACTGGACTCAAGAAGTTCTTCAACTGATAACTTGATTGAAAGTTTAACCAACACACTTGTCCTCCTCACTCAATCATACAAATCACATCTTCCTCAAACAAACAATCAACTCAGAACGTCTTCTAATGCAAGGAACAAAGCTACTGTTCAAGACGGCAGAGTTGTGGTTCAATATGTATGTGGAAGATACAATGCGAATAATCAAGGAAGACCATTTCAGAGGAACAATGCAAGAGGAAATGTTGTAGCTAGGAATGCTGGAGGTCAGAACAGAGGTGGCAATGTGAATCCTGGTCAAGCTAAACCCATTAAGTGCTACAACTGTAATGGACTCAGGCACATAGCACGAGAATGTCCTCGACCAAAGTGACTTCAGGATTCAGACTACTTCAAGGACAAGATGCTACTTATGCAAGCCTAGGAGAATGGTGCAGTAGATTTGGCACTCAATGTGGATCATATCTTTAAAGTTGATCAATATGATGCATTCGACTCTGATGTTGATGAGGCTCCTAATATACAGACCATGTTCATGGTAAATCTTTCATCTGAAGATCCAATCTACGATGAAGCCGGGCCATCATATGACTCGAATACTCCATTTGAGGTACAAGATCATGATACCTTTGTAGATCATATGGATGAGTATCATGAAGTACACGAGATGTAAAACGATGTAAAACACAACTACGTTGTTGACTCTGATGCTGAATATACGAGTGATAGTAATATTATTCCGTATGATCAGTATGTGGAAGACAACGAAGAACATATTGTACAAAGTAATGTATCTTCTGTACGAAATGATGCATTGATGTCAATTCTCGATGAAATGCATGAACAGGGTGTCCAAAGTATGTCAATAAATAAGCCAGATAAAGTAGTTAATGACTCAGTGACTTCTGAACTTGCGAGATATAAGGAACTGGTCGGGGTGTATGAACAACGGGCTAAGTTTGAATTAACTGATAGAGAACGAAAGATTGATGAACAAATGAGAATAATTATCTCTGACCGAAATCGAAAAGAAACTTCTTTAAAATCGGAACTTCATTCTGCACAATTGCAACTTCGTTCTACCCTTAACCATCATAAGATAATGAGGGAAGAAGCGATCATTTTGAAAAAGGATTTTAAACAAAAAGAAGACAAATTCCTTGAAGAGTTTTTAGACATTAAAAGGCTAAAAGAAAAGGTTGAAGATAGATTATACAAACAAGATCAGTCTGTTCAAACGGTTCACATGATATGTAAACCAAAATCATTTTATGATGAAAAGAACAAGGTAGCGATAGGCTACAAAAATCCCTTATGTCTCACCCGTGCAAAGCAAGTTCAACCAGCCCTCTATAATGGTCATGTATTAGTCATGTCCAATCATGCACGTCCTGTTGTGCATGACTCAGAGGACACTCGTGATATGGCTGAGATAACTAGGAAAAGAATGATGGAGAAAATGCAAAGCCCTCTATGTGTGGAAATATGTTAGGATTGAACCATCAGATTACTCGAAATTAGGGCCGTCTTGCAACCTTTGCCCACACAAAAAGATTTGACAAGATAGATTTTTTGTTCTAAAGATGTAAGTGAAATCAAAGGATGAACCTACAGTTCCAAAACCACTTTCAGTGTTGACGGTGTATCAACCCAATTACACTTGTCAAGCTTGGCCACAGGGTTCTCCCAATAAAAGGTCAAGTGAAAATTATTCCTTTTTATACACTCACACCACTTTTTTTGAAATTTGACAAAACATGTAAAAGAGAATCACACCAAACAGGTTCACAGAAAGGGAAGAGGTTTTGAACAAACAAAAGTTGTTACTCACTACAAGTCATGCCAATTTTTTAAAACTCTTAAACAACACTTTGAAGGAGTTCAAAAGGCTCTCTTTAAAGAAGTTAAAGAAATGGAAGAAATTTTTGATCAAATGTCAGTAGAGGTGGACCAGAATACTGTAGATAAGCAATGTGCTGAAATTAAAAGGAAAAACCTTCTCTTTGCAAATGAGAATCTAATTGCTAATTGTTTGTTGAATCAATTGATTTTGATGTAACTATCACGTTGTCTTGATCTCTGAAGCTGAGATATCTAAATTACATATGAGAATCAAAAGGATGTTATAATGAACATGATAAGAGGTTTTTAACAAACTTGAGGTGGAATACCTGAATTTGCAATTGAAATATCAACACCTTCAAGAAAACTTGAAATAACAAATCACTAATTCTCAGGATTAGTTACCCTGATCTTATGATCATTTTTAGAATAAAAATTCTAGAAGAACACTAGCTTCAAGAAAAAGGACAACGCAATAGAAACTTGAAAGCTTCAAGTTCTAAAAATGAATAAACAGAAGTTGTGAAACTTATACTGCTAAAGATGTCACTGCTCTTAATTGAACAAATGAATGGTTCTTTGACATTTTATGATCTTTATAGTGCTTTTTTCGTGTTAGAGTAGAACTAGAAATGGCCACAAAATTACAAGGAATTGTATAACTCATTTAAGATTATGCGTGCTCTCATAGTGAAAAGGACATCTACCATGTTAAATGAAATTGAGAAGTCTAAAGGCTCAGTTTGAAAAGCAATGTGTCTTGTGTCACTAGTTACTCTGTCCAAACCAAAAGTTATTCGCGCCTGGCATGTATGCAACTTGATGTTAAAACCCATCCCTCATTCCACTTAAGAAAAATACAAGTGCTCATTTAAAACTTATAACCGTCTTAAGGAGAGTGTAGAAACAGTTAGGGAGAGTTGTAGAGGAAGCTAGGTATTTAAACATCTGGATAATGCACTCTTAACTATGCTTGTTAATACAACTAAGCCTATCTTTTCAGGAATTGTTAGAATATATGTGATTGGCATTGCCTAAAAAGTTTTTCAATGAAGAGATAACAAGCTCCTTCTACCCCTGTATACTAGAAAAAATCATGTTACTTTTAATGATAAACAGGAATTCATTTCTAGTAACACACAGAAAACACGAAGTGCACCAGAAGTTCAACAGACTAATGTCCTTGGATTCATTCTAAGAGTAAACACTTCCACTGAAACAAGTCGGATCAAAGCCTAGAAGCAATACAAAGAAAAATAGGATCCTGCCTGCTAAGAGTGAGAATAAGAAGAAAGTAGAAGACCACCCTAGGACAAATAAGTCAGTATGGACAAAAGTGAATCGGGTTGATTCTAGCATTAGCTCAAGCGTGTTGTAATTATTTCGTATTTTTGAATCTGTGTGCAAACGTGTAACCAAATGTTTAAACTCTGCAAATTTGGCACTCATGAAATGTTGTGTTGATTAATATTTTGGTTCTGTAAATGAAACCCCCACTGTAAAATTATCTTTAATAAATGGAAGCTGATTTGGAAACAAAAGCCAAACTGTCTGAAAATTGTATGAACAAGACCAACACGGGTTTGGAATGCAAAGGGCAAAAACTATTTGCTGATATAGGTTTTATCAAATTAGAGACCCACAGGAAGAATTCTACCTTATGAAAACTTAATTGTGGATATCCAATGGAGACCCACAGGAAAAGAAATTTACCTTTGGTGAAACTATGCCCTTTAATAAGCTTTCTGTGAAATGTTCTATTATATTCTGCGGACCAACAGGACCCCAACAAAAAATTGGGGCAACCAAAATTCCAAATCTACACACTCGACTATTTTCAAATGCAGGTCGTACAGGTCGTCCTTTGGTATCTGGACTTAGGTTGTTCAAAACATATGACGGGGAATCTTTCAAAGCTTAAGAATTTTATGGAAAAGTTCATCGGGACAGTCAGATTCGGGAATGATCACTTTGGAGCTATCATGGGTTATGGAGATTATGTTATTGGTGACAGTGTGATCTCCTGAGTATTTACTATGTGGGAAGGTCTTGGACTATATCTGTTCTCTGTAGTGCATTTTGTGATTCTGATTTGAAATTGCTCAGAAGCTCAATTCTTGCTTTGTTCGCTGATATGAATGGCCGTTTAGACTTAATTAAAGGTATAGTTTGTAGCAACCAATTTTGTACACGATATTGATTGATGATATGATGAAGTCTTCTCCAGTATGCTTGTTGTCCAAAGCTTCCAAGACCAAATCATGGCTGTGGCATCGTCGTTTAAACCATTTAAACTTAGGTACAATCATTGATCTTGCCAAATATGATTGGTTAGAGGTTGTACCAAGATTGAGTTTAAAAAAGATCATCTTTGCTCAGACTATGTCAAATTGGAAAACTATAAAAAAAAAAAGCAAGAAGTACTCTCACAAACCAAAATCTGAAAACAACAATATGGAAGTTCTTATACACTTACAGGGATCTATGTGGTTACAATGGGAGTACATAGTATTATGGGAAGAAAAGTATTTTAGTCATCGTGGTATGACTATTCAGATTTCACATGGGTTAAAAGTTTTTGAGATCAAAGGATGTAGACTCCGAGTTTTGTCATCAACTTTCTTAAGCAAATACAAGTTGGTCTCAACAAAATAGTTAGATACATCTGAACAGATAATGGAACGGAATTCGTCAACCAAGTTATGTCTAAATATTATGAAGGTGTTGGCATATTTCATCAAAAGTCTGTTTCGAGAACTCCTCAACAAAACGGCGTTGTCGTAAGACGAAATCGTACACTTGTGGAAGCAGCACGTACAATGCTTGATATTTCAATAGCACGATGTTTCTTCATGGGAAGGAAACTGTCGCTATGCTTGTTACACCCAGAACTGATCTCGTCACAACAAAACCCCTTATGAGCTTGTGCATGATAAGAAGCCTGATATTACATTTCTTTGAGTATTTGGTGCTATGTGCTACCCTACAAATGATAGCGAAGATCTAGGAAAATTGCAAGCCAAAGCTGACATTAGGATTTTACATTGGGTATATGCTCCTAGCAGGCTAAGGGCTATAGAGTCTAAACAGAGATACTCGCTCTCGAATAATGGGAAACAATTCACGTCACATTCGATGAGCTGCATCAGACAATGGCTCCTGTACGCATTAGTTCAGGACCCGAGCCTATCATGATGACCCCTGGACAACTCAATTCAGGGCTCGCCCCAACACATGTCCATGCAACTACTTATGTTCCACCAACCGATAAAGAGCTGGAGATTTTCATTCAACCGATGTTCAATGAATACTTTGAACAAATCTATAAAGTCAAATGAAACAAGTACCTTCTGGATATGCAGTTAACGCTCAGTTGTTCACCTGGTACATCTTTGTCTACATCATTTTGCTCAAGATGCATCGGTCTACAAGTGTTTAACGGATCATCAGTTATGCAAACCTCCAGGCTCCGACATCATGGTGTTGTAGATGGGACCATTGTCGAAGACACCAATTGCTCAACATGCTATAAATCTCTTATTTAACCGTGTTACTGTGAGACATGGTTCTGCACAGCATCCATCAAGAGGAAGTTAAGCTTAGCTGAACCCAACCAAGTTACTCAACCACCAGATCATCTCAGAAAATGGTCTAAAGATCACCCTCTTAACAGTATTGTTAGAAATCCCTCTCGTCCTATATCTACCAGAAAATAGTTAGCGTCCGATGCTTTGTGGTGTTGTTTCCATACTGAACTGTCTAAAGTCGAACCCAAGAATTTCAAAATGGCTGTGACTGAAGATAGCTGGTTTGAAGCTATGCAAAATGAAATTCACGAGTTTGATCGTCTTGAAGTGTGGGTTTTGGTACCAAAACCAAAAGGTGTAATGATCATTGCTCTCAAATTGATTTATAAAGTAAAGCTTGATGAGTATGGTGATTTTCTGAAAAATAAAGCTCGCGTTAGTAGCAAAGAGGATTTCGTCAAGACGGAGGGTAATTGATTTTGAAGAAATCATTTGCCCCCCCCCACCCGTCTATGCACGGATAGAGGCCATCAGGATATTCATTACCAATGCAGCAACCAAAAATATGATCATCTACCAGATGGATGTCAAAACTGCTTTTCTGAATGGTGATCTTCAAGAAGAAGTCTTTGTCAGTCAACCTGAAGGATTTGAGGACCCGGATAATCCTACACACGTTTACGTTGAAGAAAGGCCCCTTTAAGGGCTAAAGCATGATCAGGGGCGTGCCCCCCTATGACACACTATCAAAGTTTCCTAATGGCTAACAAATTTCTTCATGGATGCCGTGGATTCCAACGTTAATTCACACGGCAAAATCAGGCAAACATATTCTACTAGTTTAAATATACGTAGATGACATCATTTTTGCCTCAACTGATCATAATATGTGTAACATATTTTCCAAATGTTGTTTTTCAGATGTCGATGATGGGATAAATGTCGTTTTTCTTAGGACTACAAGTTTCTCAAAGTCTCGAAGGCATCTTTATTAACCAAGCAAAATATGCTCTCGAAACCTTAAAGAAATATGGAATGGATCTTTCTGACCCTGTCGATACACCAATGGTGGATCGATTGAAACTGGACAAGGATCTCTTGGGGATTCCAGTTTACCAAACTCGATTTAGAGGAATGGTTGACTCCCTAATGTACCTTACTGCCAGTAGACCCGACCTTGTATTCGCTGTATGCATGTGTGCTAGATATCAGGCTAAGCCTACCAAAAAGTACCTTGAAGCAATCAAACATGTCTTTCGGTACCTAAAATGAACCATTAACATGGGTCTTTGGTATTCGAAAGACAATGCCTCACTAACAGCTTATGCAGATGCGGATCATGCGGGATGTCAAGATTCAAGAAGAAGTACGTCGAGAAGTGCTCAGTTTCTTGGAGATAGATTGGTTAGTTGGTCATCATAGAAGTAAAGAAGCACTGCAATATCTACAATAGAGGCTGAATACATTGCCATGTCTGGATGTTGTGCTCAAATCCTTTGGATGCGATCCCAGCTAAAAGACTACGGATTTGAATTCAATAAAATTCCTATGTACTGTGATAACAAAAGTGCCATTGCTCTTTGCTGTAACAATGTCCAGCACTCTCGATCAAAGCACATCGACATACATCACCATTTCATCGAGGCAATCTTATTAAAGTGAACAACAAAGAGTGGTTGAAACTCTACTTTGTGGAAACGAACTATCAACTTGCGGACATACTCACAAAAGCATTACCAAGAGAACGGTTCGAATTTCTTCTTCTCGCCTCTAGCATGGAAGAGTTTACTCAGAAAACTCTCAGACGCCTTCAAGAAAGAGAGGATGAATAAACGAAGTGCCTTCGTGTATCCTTTGTACATATTTTACAAATAATAATAATAATAATAATAATAATAATAATGGACAAGTCAGTTAGAATTACAAAATGGCTTGCAATTACTTCAGATTGCAACCCAGTTCTCAAACTCGGGTAATTAATTTTCCCCATGCATGGATTACTTTATATCCATGCATCAGAGGATTAATGTACGCTTCAGTGCATTTTTCTTAACTCGGAAGAGAAGTCTTCCTTTTGAAAACCAAATAATTTTTCTTACTTGATTCTTTAAAATTATTTGTGTTAACGATGGTGGTGGTATAGCTGTTCAAGTAAAATTTTCATCTCAATCAATGACTACAGCTCTTTCAATAGAAAACGGGTCATTGTTTGAGGGAGAGAGGGAATTTGAAAATTTACTTCATCACACAGATTTCTAAAAGAAGTAATTGGGAGGATATTCCATAGTGGTTTAGGAGTGTTGTATGCTATGAAAGTGTGAGTATAAATTGTCAAAAGCTATAAGAGTGGTAATTATTATGTTTAATAAGTTACTAATAGGGATTTCGTCGCATTTACTCCAACAGTAATTGTATTCAGAATCTGAACACTCAGTTGATTTGTTTCTATCTTCTATGGACAAGTGAGAAAATGTTTTTGTATTCCAAATGGGTTAAAGTTTAAAGGGGAGGTAATTAATTTTAATTTAAAGGGCCATAAATGTCTGTTGTTTAAAGGATTAGGGACTTTAATGCAATTTTGTGATGTGTTTCCTAGCTTTATTAATCAAAATAGGACAAAATCAGCAAATTTCAAACTTAGAACAACCTTATAAATACTTAGACAAAGAAATTAAAGAAGATAGAAAGCTCAGGGACTGAATCTGTCAATTTCCAAAGAATGGGTATTTAAGGCTCGGCGGGTTGCTCTTTGGTCAAAGTTGTTCAAATCTGGTCAAACATAAACACACACACACGATCGCAACTCGCCACCACGAACACCTCCTTCAATACTATCGGATTTCCTGTGTTTTTCATCGCAAAAGGTATCAATCAAACTTTGTTCTTTGCCTTTTATTCTATCTATAGATCATAGCAATCGAAGTGAATCACACTAAAATGAGTAAAATCTTAAGAATTTGTATCTAGGGTTTGAAAATTAAATAAGTGTGTATAAATGTTAATTGATTGAGGGGAAAGGTGCGGAATGGACTTGTGATCAATTTTAATTTATATAGATATATTGTTTATCATTTGCAAACATATGTGTGCTATGCGATTTCTAGGTGGCGGTGTTGAACTTTTTAGAAAGTCATAAGTCGTTGGTTTGTGGTTAAGGATGTTGCTAGTGTGTATCTGATGCGGAGGAAAGATTAGGAATGCTTTAGGTTGTGTTAAGGTTTGCCAAATGAGAATGTGTTTTGATTCATAAGTAGTCTTTCATCATGGCGAGTGGTATGTGCTTAATCACACATACCTTTTACCTTTAAAAACGAGCTAAAATAACCAAAAACGGTCTCAAAATGCCAAATATATGCTTGTTTTGCTAATTGTGTTGTGTAGGAACGGATATCTCACAAAAAGACGAAAAACCAAGCAAAAAGCGACAAAACAGGACACGAGATGGAAAAGTGTGTGAAGACGGAGCCCAATCAAAGTCAAGTCAACTCCGAGAAGAAAAAGCAAAGAAAAATATAACTTGAGGGGTCAAAAATGCCAAACCCCTAAGTTATATTATTAAGGAAACAACCACAGGGGCTGATTATGCCAATTTGGGAAACTTCATTTATAAAAGAAAGAAAGGGGAAAAAGGGAATGAAAAAAAGAAAGATGCGGAGGGGCTTTTCTTGTACAAAAACCAAACATACCCTTAATCATCTTCAACCTCCCTCTGTCACAACCCAACGTGTATAAACCCTTTCCCAATCTTCCCGCCAATACCAAAACCAGCCAGCACCCTGTTTTGCTCCCATACTTCTCCTGCAAAATCACTCAACATCCTACCAAAATTATTTCATCCACCCTACTTTATTTCCCCAGCTTTTTTAAAAGTCCATGTTGCAATCTTCTCTATTTCCAAAGCATTTCGTATGGCTGAGTTATGTCTCCAAAGAAGCTCAAAAGAAATCAAAGGCTGGGATTTGCTCTAGATTCACCTCACAAACTTAGTAACTTGGTTTTGCTCTCCAAAGAAGCACAAAGCTGCAAGTCCAAGACTTCGGCTATAAATAGAGTTTTTTGTAAGCCTTTGAGGCAGTTAGTTTTTTTTAGTTTTTAATTTAACTTAGCTTATTTTCAGTTATTTACAGTTTTTACTTTCAGCTTGTAACACTTTCAAGTTTTAATGCAAGTTTGAGTTTTTAAAGTCACTTTATAATCCCAAGTGTTAAGTTTCTTAATTGAGTTGTTTTGTGTTCAAAAGCTCTCAATACAGCTTGTTTACAAACTGTTTTAACTAAGTGAACTTAAAGGTTAAGTGGTTAAGAGAATATACACATTCACTCTCAAATATACCTCAGCTTATGTTATGGATGATAAGCCAGTTTTGGATGGGCTTATAGACTCTCACTAGCTTGTTCTATGCAAGCTAGAGCTTGTAGATTCATTGTTTGACCCTGTTTTGAGCAAGGGTGTAGTAAGTCTCTCTATTTCTTACTTTACTTGTCTATTGCAGAATTGCTAGTTTATTTAATACAACTGTTGGTTTTAAGTTTATACTGCTAGACTAATTCATGCTTATTTAAGTGCTTATTATGGATTGAAAATTGCTTATAAGTATTTTACTTTGTTATTTGATAATCTGTTTTTAATAAGTTTGAAATAAAAATGATTTTTGGAAATGTTAAAGGCTGTTTTGAACAAGCAGTACTAACTCCAAGTTAGTACTGCTGGTTCATTTTTAGGACAGTACTAACTTCACACTAGCAGTACTAACTTCACACTAGCAGTACTAACTCTAAGTTAGTACTAGTAGCTCACTTTTTGGAACAGCACTAACTTAACACTACCAGCACTAACTTAACACTACCAGTACTAACTCCAAGTTAGTACTGTTAGTCTTAACTGTTAGTACTGGTTGTTCAACTTAGCTTATCAGCTTATAATTTCAGCTTGTTTAAGATTTCTTTAGCTTTTTAAAGTAGATTAAGCTTATT
>BQNB010018257.1:2591-68579 GCA_026074375.1 Tanacetum coccineum
GATTGCCAAGGTGGAATTGGCACGGAGTAGGGTTGAGTTATGAGAGTGATAGGGTTTTTTGAGGTGCAGGGGTCGAGGTGAAAACGATGGATGAATAGTGAAAAATGGCGGGAAAGGGTTTTGATATGATTTGGGTTAACGGGGTAACGGGGTTAGGGGATAGGGACTAACCACGTTAGTCCTTAAGGACTAACGGTGTAAAACCTTAAGGACTTGTGGTGTAAAAGGTTTAAGGTTGTATGGTTAAGTGTTGTAATGGGCTTAGGATTGGGCCGGTTTATATGGTTTTGGATTTGGGCTTTTCATAAAGGCTTAAAAGCTTTAAGGCTTATGATTGATGATTAATGGGCTGACCCGACCCATTAACTTGGGTGCGGGTTGGCCCATTTAAGATTTCTTCGGTTTCGGCTTCGTCTTTGACTTTTGACTTTTTGACTTTGACTTTGACTTTTTACTTTTTTTTACTTTGACTTTGACTTTTTACGCTCTTTCTATTCTCGTGCTCGGTTTTGTCGGTTTTGGCTTCGTTTTTGTCCTTTAGTGAATATCCGTTACCTGCACAGTATACAAAGCAAAACAAACATATATTTGGCATTTTATGTCCGTTTTTGGTCATTTAGGCTCGTTTTAATAGGTAAAAGGTATGTGTAATTAAGCACATACCAAAATCCCCCATACTAAACTATTGTCGTGTCCTCACGCAATGCCATAAGTAAACACTTTAGAAAACCAAGAATCTCAATCCCTCTTGACTAATTACCTCGAAAAGTAGCTAAGTGTTCATCAAAGGGAATTAAAGAATCATTAGTTTTGAAAAGCCCCGTTTTGACCATTTTTAAATATTTACACTTATTACCACACATATTTTTGTATTTTTCCTTTTTCTCATTTTTTATACTTTTCTTTTTAAGCAACTAACTAGAATGTTTGGACTTTCGTTATTTTCATAACTTTTAGGGTCATAGAATAAGAAGCACTTCAATCCTAAAATGCCCAAAAAGATAAATTTATCGTCCTCGATTTTTCACCCGCCCCAAACCAAGCTTAAAAACGAAATCACCGTTAAATATAAGTTAAGATGCTAACACTACTCATACTTGTAACTTGTGAAACTTTTCACTCCCGACAATTATTATATATTAGGTGAATGTGCCATTTCGAAATTCAACCATGGATCAACTTTTTGCAAAATTTCTATGCTTCACGTTCCACCCAAAAGTAATGAGTTTGAAGGCGAGATCATCCCATGTAGCGACTTTCGTCTCGGCACATCCCAACCTTGCGGCTAAGTGACCAGGCTTTTGACACCCCACATAGACTAGTATCGAGACTCACGGACCTTCGGTTTCAAAACCCTTGGATTTCCCGTTTATACATAATTTATTTAGAAAAATCATAACTTAAAACGACATAGTCTTAGTTCAAAAGCATATTTAAATTTAAGAAAAAGAGATTTTCCCTATATTTATTAAATCACATATATTACAAGTAATATAATTATGCATCTTTTAAACTAAGGAAATCCTCGACCTTTTAGATGGCTGCAACATCGGTTGTGAGCCGGCAAGATGCAGCAAACTTTTATCAGTCTCGGATAATTACTATGTGCCTTATTTAGAAGACTGTAACATCGGTTGTGAGCCGGCAAGATGCAGTAAACTTTTATTAGCCCACAGTTTTTAATATTATTATTATTACCTCATTTTTCATTTTTTCATCATTTTTTTAACATATAATACCACGATATAGAGAAAATTTCTTTTTAGAAAATTTAAGTATAAATTTAAACTAAGAATAATTTATTGTTATCGACTATACTTCAAAAATCGTTGATTTAAGTTTAATATTTTAAAAAGAGACGACGTATTATTAAGTCGTCTATATGGACGGGGGTGGCGTTAGATGCTTATGAAGAAAAAGTCACAAACTACACTTATGAGCTCTTAAGATTTCCTAACGTAATCCTTCTTAGCATTAACTCAAATTAACTCTATCATTTTCTTTTCTTTCGTAATTTAAAATCTTTAATAAAAAGATCCGCGAATGCTTAGTCAAATAAACTAGCTTAGACAAGTTTATACAGTTAAGGACAAAGCTAAGAGCTAAAACACGCCGATCGAGGTCAAAATTCAAAATTTATTCTTATTCTACCCAGCAGAAAAGTCAACATTGTGAGAAAACACTTATTTTATTTTTGAAAATTTTTAAAATTTTTCATTTTTTTGGTATTTTGGTGGTAAAAACAAGATTACGTGAAAACAACGACTGCAGGCACAATCAAACCGATAGATCCCCCCCATACAAGAATTGAACATTGTCCTCAATGTTTTAAGAAGGGTCTTTATGTAAATCTAAAGCCGTTTATTAAGTATGCTCAAAGATAAATGTTAGTCGATAAGATTTAGGATATTGGATTCCCATAATCATGCTAAGGACTGAAGCTCATGTGAACGAAGGACAGAACCATGAGCACGAGAGAGGAAGAGGCAAACCTCCTCACGTCATACTTATTCATTACTACTATTATAATTATATTAGGATAAGCATGTGTTGCCACCCACGAAGCACTTGTTTATTAAAGAGTCACTAAGCTTGACTCGTCCCCGAATTTAGTTGTCCATGGGGAAGGTTTGGAGATTCGGGACAACCATTGGTGGTATGTCCCCTCCAAAATAGTGTTTGAGTCTATGACCGTTCACCTTGAAGTTTGGCCCGTCAGTTTGAGATAATTCGACGGTACCATAAGGGAAAACTTGAGCAATGGTGAACGGTCCGGTCCAACGGGTTTTGAGCTTGCCCGAGAAGATCTTTAATCGAGAATTGAAGAGAAGAACTCGATCACCAACGTTGAAAACGCGGTTCTTAATCTTGGAGTCATGAATCTTCTTCGTTTTCTCTTTGTAGATTAAAGAGTTCTCTTAGGCTTGATCCCGGAGTTCATTTAATTCATTCAATTGAACTTTCCAGTGATCACCCGCGGTCTTAAGGTCAAAATTGCAATGTTTCAAGGCCTAATAGGCCTTGTGTTCAAGTTCGATAGGAAGATGACAAGCCTTTCCGTACACTAGCTTATAAGGAGTGCACCCGATGGGTGTTTTGAAAGCGGTACGGAAGGCCCATAAAGCATCATCTAACTTATCGGACCATTAAGCACGATTTTCGCCTACTAATAAAGTAGGGCATATCATATCATGCCATATAGTATTCCTGCCCTTAACTAGTGTCCCAAACCAAAGACCATAACAACGCACATCGACATAGACCATATATCGCTTTTTGTTCTTCGTTAATGGGAACCAAAGCAGATAGGGTAATTAGTCCCCCAATAAAACTATTTATGCACGTCGCGCTCACTTAACCAAACCAATTGGCCATAACAATGACTAACGGTTTCATGATAGTTCGGGCAATAGTGGGTTTGTATCAAAACTTAGGCCAATACACATAAACAGTAAAAACTCACGTTTAAGAACTTGTGTCCCAATTTAAAAGCAAACAATGTTTCTCACACCCAAAGTATAAACCATTTGAAAATAGGAAAAACATGGGCTAGGGAAAAAAAAAAAAAAAAACTCCCCCCACCTTAAGCAAGTGGTGAATCGATAATCAACAAGGAAGAAATAAAGCCCGAAGGGTCCTACACGCGACCTAGAAAAATGACGCGTCTTAGGTAAACGAAAGATAACCGAAACTTGTACGACACGCTTTCAAGAGAAAAGACTCCATATGTGATTGTTGCTTTTAGTGTTTTAATAATAGATAGACCTAAATAAAATTATAGAGTTTTCGTGCAATAGTCTTGGCGTTTCATCCAAAAACTACTACTTTTTAGAAAGTTTTCTATTTTAGGAAGTTTTTAGTTTTAAGACGTTTAATACACCGTCCCCTATATTTGTTTAAGTTTTCCGATGCTATCAAAAGCGCTAACTAACCATAATCGCTAAACTTCTAAGTCCGATCCGTAAATTTTTACAAACTTAACTATTTTTTAGTAACTTTATCAGCCGTTCCTATAATATTTAAATGACTACTTTAAAAGACAAATCACTATATATGTGTTAACTATATGATTCGCTAGAGTTTTAAGAAAGTCCAAAAATGTCCTGAAAGTGGTTCCAATATCCTTTTTTCTATTACATTACACATTATTCATTGGTTTTGCGAAAAATAGTTTCAAGTATCATTTGGCTATAACTTGAACCGTTTATAAGTCCGTTTTTAAGTGCGATATTTGAAAAACTATCTACTCGAAAACACAAGCTCAATCAAAAATACGTTTATACCGCCCAATGAAAATATTTTTAGGTCGCTCAAAACCTCAAAACAAGTTTGGGACAACAAGCTCTTTTTGTCAAAAATGCAACCAAAATCCACCCAAACTTCACAATAGTGCCTAGTCTAGCCTAATCTCCGTTCACAACTAATCCACAACAAAACCACGCCTAAATCTAACCTAATCCCCTTTATTTCTATTGTTGCAACCCACTTTTCAACTCTCCTCGCCATAACTTATTAAACAACAAACATAATACTTCCATTTTTATAAAAGTTGTCAAGATGTTTTATCGTTTCTTTTTATAAAAGTAACACAAACACATGGACTCTTAATCTTGAACAATACTCATAAGAATCAAAGAAATGAAACAAGAGGTGACCAAGAAATACTTACAAGAATGAAGGAAACAAGTAGAAGTCACAAGATCTACACCCAAGATGACTAGATCTATAAAACCCACTTATAAAATTAGGTTCTAATTTTATAATCTTGAGAATACCTTGAAAATCAACCAACCAATACCTAGATCTACCTTAGAAACCCTTGGAAATGAACTTGGAATGTTTAGATCTTGAAGAAAATCAAAGGTTATGGATGTGTTTGTATGTGTGCTTGATGCCGTGACCCAAAGGGAAGAAAGAAAGAGAGGAAAAAAATTTATGAGGCTATGTGTAAGTGAAATGACCTAGAAGTGTTATAAGGAGGGTTTATATAGGGAAGAACTAGGGTTTTTAAGGATTAAGTGTACCCACATGTGACCAACACATACCAAAAGGGTGTGTCTTAGTGGTTTCGGCCAAACATGACCAAAAGGACCCAAATGGGTTAAATTTTTAAATCAAGGTTCACCATAGATGTATAAGTTGGTCATGTTGAGGTCAAATGAAGTAAAAGTATGCAAGAGCTCACATGTGAGGGTCAACTAATGAAGAGTGCATGAGAGTGACCTTCTCATAAGTCACTTTCTCATAAGAATCAAAATAAGATGCCATTTTATTAATTTAGGATGTATGGTGACATTGTTGTGGTTTTAGGCATCCAATATGACAACCAAAGCGAGGTGAATGAAATTTATGACATTTCAATGCTTGACGGATGATAACTCGAGTTTACACGAAAAGATTTCGGGTTTCCGGGGTTCTGTTTGGTCAAAAACGCGAAAAACACAATTTAAAAGATAAAACCCTAAAATTAATATTGAAAGTGATTAAAAATCACGAAACACTCAGAAAAGTTAAAATATCTCATATAAGGCCTAATTTAATTAATAACCGATGCCGAGACGCGCCCGATGACGTTTTTCAGATTTACGCGGTTTAACTTCCCGGTAAACTATTAGATTCGAACGTAACATGCAAAAGTCATAAATAATGATCGGAAAGGTTTAAAATATTGACCTAAAATTTACGGGGTGTGACATCCTTTCCCCGTTAAAAGAGCTTTGTCCTCAAAGCTCAGGACGTAGCTTGAGACGCGGATTCAGGGTAGCCGAAAAGACGAGTACTTTTATCTCATTTTGTTCTCGGCTCCAGTATACTCGGGACCTCTCCTTGAATTCCAATGGACCTTCACGATTGGAATGCGACTTTTCTTTAAACATTTAACTTCACGGTCCATAATTTCAATCGGTTCTTCAATGAAATTGAGCTTGTCGTCGACGTGGATTTTGTCCAACGGAATAGCGAGCGGTTCTTCGGATAAGCACTTCTTAAGGTTTGAGACGTGAAAAGTACTATGAACACGGCTTAGTTTCTCGGGTAACTCAATTCGATATGCAACCGTTCCAAATTTGGCGAGATTCTTAAAAGGTCCAATATAACGAGGGTTCGGCTTTCTGCATTTGCCGAAACGTATCACTCCTTTCCAGGGAGATACTTCCAACATAACCTTATCCCCAACTTGAAACTCCAATGGCTTACATCTCTTATCAATGTAGCTCCTTTGTCGATCACGTGAAGCTTGTACACGATGCTTGATTTGGATGATCTTCTCTGTTGTTTCACAAACAATTTCTGGGCCAGTAAGCTGAGCGTCTCCCACCTCAGCCCAACAGATAGGCGAACGACACTTGCGACCATAAAATGCCTCAAAAGGTGCATCTTTAATACTCGTATGATAGTTGTTGTTGTAGGAGAACTCTATCAATGGTAGATGTCTATCTAATCCCTTTCTGAAGTCCATTACACATGCTCGTAGCATGTCTTTTAACGTTTGGATGATCCTCTCACTTTGACCATCTGTTTGTGGGTGGTAAGCCGTACTCGTATCCAATTGAGTACCTAGGGCTTCGTTCAACGATTTCCAGAAATGAGACGTAAACTTACTGTCTCGATCAGAAATAATCAAAAATGGCACTCCATGTCTCAAGACTACTTCCTTAAAGTATTGTCTCGTCAACTTCTCCATTGAGTCAGTTTCCTTCATTGGTAAGAAATGAGCAGACTTTGTGAGTCGATCTACAATTACCCAAATTGTATCTTGACTAGACGTCATCTTAGGTAACTTAGTAACGAAATCCATAGTAATGTTCTCCTATTTCCATACTAGGATTATGGGTTGAACCAACAATCCGGATGGTTTTTGGTATTCTACTTTAACCTTTGCACAAGTCATGTATTTACTAACATACGTGGCAATTTCTGCTTTCATGTTGGGCCACCAGTATAGCTTCTTCAAATCTTGGTACATCTTGTCCGATCCAGGGTGGATCGAATACTTTGAGTTATGCAACTCGTGCATAATCAAAGCTCTCAAGTTACCAAAACATGGTATCCAACTTTTATTCTTTAAACACAACGTTCCGTCTGCTCGTGGCTCCAGATTCTTAATCATGCCACATAAATCTTCTGTTCAATAATTCTCTTCCTTTCTTGCCTCAACCTGAGCATTCAAAATTTACACAGGGAGGTTTAAACCAATTGTCATAACTAAGGCTCAAACTCGTAGTGGCTTAGGTCAACTCTTTCGGCTCAACGCATCAGCCACCACATTCGCCTTTCCCGGGTGATAACGTAACTCATAGTCGTAGTCACTTAACAGTTCTAACCATCTATGTTGTCTCATGTTCAACTCTTTTTGATATAGAATATGTTGCAAACTCTTATGATCAGTGAACACAACGCACTTCATGCCGTAAAGATAATGTCTCTACATCTTGAGAGCGAACACCACAGCTCCTAATTCCAAATCATGTATCGTGTAGATCTTCTCATGGATTTTGAGTTGGCGGGATGCATAAGCTATGAATTTCTCCTTCTGCATCAACATTACGCCTAATCCCTTGTGAGAAGCATCACAATATACTACGAAGTTTTCACTTCCTTCGGGCAATGCCAAAATCGGTGCACTACATAACTTTTGCTTCAATGTCTGGAAAGCATTTCTCCTTTTCACCCAATTGAACTTTTCACTTTTCTGAGTCACTTCGTCATAGAGCTTGTGGCAATCTTGGAGAAAACCTTACGATAAATCATCGATAGAACCGCAAAGACCTATAAATTGGAGCGAATTTCTGGTTGGAGTCCTTGGGTGAATTCTCAATCCTATGAATGACTCACTCTTTTGCAGGAACTACGGATGCCTTCACTATCAATCACGGGTCTAAGAAATTTACCTTCGACAGCCAAAAGTTGCACTCGAGAACTTGCTACAAGTCCCTTCTTCGTGAGCACTCCCCAAATTATCTAAGAGATACATCATTTCTACCTTGCTCTGCAAGTAGAGCAGATCATCGTGAACCGAACACAAATTTATCCTAGGATGGCCCCGTGCATACCCGGTTCATCAAGTCTATGAACATTGCGACCTGCATTTAGTCACACGAAAGGCATCACTTGGAACTCGTAGTGACCATAGCGGGTCCTAAATGCCGTCTTTGGAATATCCTCGTCACGAAATCTAAGTTGGTGATAACCAGACCTCAACTCGATCTTCGAGTACACACTTGATCCTTGCAATTGATCAAACAAGTCGTCGATTCTCGGAAGTGGGTATCAATTCTTTACAGTAAGCTTGTTAAGTTCACGGTGGTCGATACACATCTAAAAAGAGTCGTCTTTCTTTTTGACAAACAAAACCGGAGCTCTCCAGGGTGAGGAACTTGGTCTTATAAATCCTTTGTCAGAAAGTTCTTGTAGTTGAGTGGATAATTCTTCCATTTTCGACGGTGCTAATCTATACTGAGCTCGAGCTACAGGTGCAACACCTGGGACTAAGTCGGTTTGGAATTCAACTTGTCGTATCGGTGGTAATCCAGGTAAGTCTCCAAGAAAGACTTCTGAAAAGTCCCGTACAGTCGGCACGTCTTTGAGTCGCTTCTCCTTCGACTTGTCTTTGTTTTCTTTCATCGTAACCTGCGCCAGAAATAGTTGACAACCTTTCTCCATATACTTCTGTGGCCTTTACACAGGATATATTGCTCAACAGTTGATTTCTTCTCCTGTCACTTTTTGTCTCCTTGAACGTCAAATTTTTTCCGTACGGATAACGCACTATCTTCTTCTTCATCACTAACTATCACTGCAAGATTATTTACAACCATCCATTCCGATTGATAACGTAGAAACTACCCCAAATACCTATGGGCAT
The DNA here is from genome assembly GCA_026074375.1 of Tanacetum coccineum. Lineage (NCBI taxonomy): Eukaryota > Viridiplantae > Streptophyta > Magnoliopsida > Asterales > Asteraceae > Tanacetum > Tanacetum coccineum. The sequence goes on from BQNB010018257.1 coordinate 11,455, forward strand.
CAAGTCGATAATAAATGAATGTTCCTAAAAAATCCTAAAGTGTACAAGCCTCTAAGACCAGTGTTTTGGTTTTTGAAGTCCTTCCGTCAGCTAGCTCGACAGCGTAACTAACATCTAAGGCATAGGGTGTGATATCTAGCAATGCACTAAAAGTATTTGATACGAAACTTCTATCGGCACCCGAATCAAATAACACATAAGCATGATGATCATTGAGAAGGAACGTACCCGTGACAGTGTTGGAACCTGGGTTTGCGTCACCTCCTCATAGGACATATGCTTTGCCTCTTGCATCAAGAACTCTTGATTTGTTCCCATGGTTTTGGTTCTTGACTTTGGGACAACCTTCCGGTAATGTCCTTGTGCTCCACACTCAAAACACATAATAACCCTCTAATTCGGCCCTGGAGTTCCTTGAGTAGGTACAGTCACAACAGATCTGCAATCCCTGGCCAAATGTCCAATCCTCTTACAGTTACGAAACTTAGCAGTACACTGTCCTTCGTGGTGTAGCTTACACTTATTGCAGAAAGGAAGTGTTATACCTTCGATAACCTGTCTTTCTCATTGTACCAATCTAGCCATATCAGGCCTCTAGCAACATTCTGTCCTCTAGTATTCTGTCATTTGTGGGGTGGTTGTTGCCCACGGTTGTTTCCATAGTTGTTGTTCAATCTCCTCTTGTTCTATGCATTTCTTATAGCATAGCCCTTCAACTTTTGATCCATCAAGTTGTTGGCAATTCGAACAGCATCTTGTAGTCTTGTGAGTTCTGCAGCAATTACATTCCCTGGGATATTATCAGGAAGACCTCCAATGAATTTCTCTACCCGATCTTCCTCCTCGGGGACCATTTTGGTACACATCATGGTAAGTTCTTGAAATCTCTGGGTATAAGCAGTCAAATCATTATTCTTCACGGTTAAGTTCCACAGTTTAGTTTCCATTTTCTGAATCTCATTCCTTGGGCAGTACACTTCAGTTATTAGCTTCATGAGCTCTCTCCATGACATGGCAAATGCAGCCTCAGTCCTAATAGTCCTCTTATGTGAGTTCCACCAAGTTAGTGCACCGTCTAACAGGGTACAAGTAGCATACTTAACTTGGGACTTCTCTGGGCAGTTGCTGATATGGAACACTATTTCCATTTTCTCAAAGCATCTTATCAATCCTATAACTCCTTTCGTTCCCTTAAAGTTGAGTGGTTGACACTTCATGAAGTCCTGGTAGGTGCATTCTCTAGCAACAGGTCTATCACCTCTACCATTCTCATCTGGATTCTCATTTCTACCATTTCCATTTCCACCATTTCCACCATTTCCATTGTCGCCATCACTGCTATTTTAGCTTTGGTTTTCAGTCTCGAGAGCATTGGCGGCACGGGTCGCCTCATGAGCAGCCAACGCTTCTTCCACACGTCGGTTAACGAGTTCTTCGATTACTTCAGGGGTCATACCGGAGTGAGTGATAGTCATTGTTCTACATCACAAGACACAACCCATTGTAAGATTTTGAAACGAATACACTATCATTAGATAATGATAATTTAATACATGCTATGAAATAAAATATAATTTCAACATGATTGACAGAACGAATAACTAACAATATAGATAAATAAGCGAGAGAGTCAAAACAAGCTTTTCATTTCATGAATAAAAGCATAATTCGGTTACAACCAATTCCAAAATAGGTACATGATCCACAATTACTTATACTGCTAACATCTAGACCTAACCATCAGTCTAGTGTCCTAGATGATCATGGTACTACTAGTCTAAGGGTGAAACCCTAAACGTCTCTCAACATATGACTCCAACCTCCTAAGTCTCCCCCGAGTATCATCATGATCCCTACGAACCTGACAAAACTCCTCCTATGAAAGAGACATGTGAAGTGAAGGCTACTCACACGATCCCTCTCAATATCCAACATAGCACGAATCTTGAGGTTCTCCAACCTCAAACTATAGATCGCCTCAGCCATCCTAGCCCTGTCTCCACTAGCTATCAACTGATCGGCCTCCAACCGTCCCTGAGCAGTCTCAATCCCAACAATCCTATCAACACGAACCTCAGACATGTGATGGTAAAAGTCACGCACAGCATCACTCAAGTCAACCGGCGTATCCTCGACTGACCTAACAATGCCATCCCTAGTGTCAGGTGAGTCAGGCGAATCCTCTCCAGCTGGCTCTACAATCTCCTCCTCAACTAACGGTGCAGTCATAGGGTCGATACCTGCCTCAGTCGTATCTCCAGTGCTGGCGTCAGCCTCATACTCCTCTGTGTCATCCGTGGCATCCCTATGGTCAATCCCAACACGATCTCCAACCACATCCCCATCACCAATACCTAACCCCATATCAACCCCAGTCCCTGTAAGACCAACCTCAGCATCCTCCTCTAAGCTAGCCTCCGATGAATATGAATCTCTGAACCTCTTACGAGGTGGTAAGTGATCAGCACGGGTAGGAGCTAATGATCCCGTAACTGGCATGGATAATGATACTGAATCAACCGGTGATCTACATCTCTTACGAGATGGTCCTGCAGAATGTGGAGATGAATGCATGGGTCTCTCTGATGAGACTCTTCTTTGAAGATGACTGATGTAGTTGGTGGATACTAGTAGATATAGAGCAGCACACCAATGACAAAATGCCTCACTACGTCGTGGTGCTATCCTTGGAGGGTAACACAATCTAGGTGATACATCTCTAGTCGAAGATCCAGAATGAGCCTGATCTGATGCATCCAAACCCGAAGAATGAACTGGCAAAGAATCTGAAGATGAACTAGAAGAAGATGAGCGGTGGTCTGAAGAACGAGGTGATGCATGCCTCAATGCTAATCTCCGAGCTGGTAAAGGTTAACTTTGTTCCTTGCAGTTAACAACTTACGCGGCCATTAAGAGTAGGTCAGTAAGGTCGACCAAAAGGAATAGCCTCCCGAGTCGATAAGATCGCTGACCATCGACGAATCTCAGGCGGGGCAGTAACAGGGAGCATTAGGAAACTCAGAATGGTGTTGATGGATATGTTGTTATCCCTGCTCCTCAACGTAGCAACGATAGCACATAAGGGTCCTGCGATTGGTGGTCCTTCAGAAGGAATCAGGAGCTAGAAGAATCGGTGCATATGATTGGGTGAACATAGCTTTGTAGCAGGGAAATGTGCCTTGGTGAAGGACATCTCATCTGGTGAATCCAAAATCGTGAATCCGAATCAGGGAATCAAGCCACATAATCAGTGGGTGAAGCGACAAGAGTCGTCTCAATAAGGTTCGGCAGATGAAATAAAAGGAGCAAATAGTAGATGTCTTTTGGAGCAAACCCAACAAATGTAGAAGGAAAACAGTAGGAATAATCACCAAATGATTAACCAGATGAGGGCGGTGATCCCACTCTTATCCGAAGAATCAGTAATAAATAGCAATAACTGAAGTGCCATGATTTGCACAAGCAAATGTTTTTATAATTTTCCTTTATATGAACCATGCAAGGCATAAAGAAATGATAAATTGAATGGCAAGGTAAATATTGGCAATATAATAGAGTCTCAATGTATATATAGATATGTTATATATATGTATAGCTGGGATTGATATCCAACGTAAGCTTAGATTAGAGGCATCATAGGATCATTTATTGGTTATAGACCTTACCTCGTATTACTACTGGTTCTCTTTAACCATGGTTCGTATTACATTCTGTCATGACTCCAACGGGGCCTGGACAAAATAAGTGCGAGGGCGTGACGTCATAACAATCGAACAAAAGCAATAAAGAACGACCATAATCATGGACATTTGAAAAATAGTTGTACTCGTTGCATAAAGAAAATAAATTTAAGTTTTACAACCAGTCATAAGAGAGTTAAATGTAGCGGAAGCATAACAAAGTTTGATAATGACAACGAGTATATAAATAGATAAGTCTTGAAATTGGCGAAGTCACATAGCACATAGACTCCATTTAGCATCAAGAATCAAGCCAAGCTAAGCACCAGAGAAAACATGTTTAAAACGTCAACATAATGTTGGTGAATTCATATGTTTAAGTTAATACAAGAGTGGACCAAAAGATCTCAAAACGTATGCGACTACTATAACAGATGCATCATCACATAAAAAGTATTTACTGTTAAGCTAAGCTCATGACACCGATGCTAATAAAGTAGGGGATATTATATCATGTCACATAGTATTCCTGCCCTTAACTGGTGTCCCAAACCCAAAGACCACACAACCGCCTACATCAACAATGACATTATATCGTTTGTTCTTCATTAAGTAGAACCAAATCAGATAGGGGTAATTAGTCCCAATAGATCTATTTACGCACTCGCGCTCGTTTACCCAAACCAATTGGCCATAGGTGATTAACAGTTCATGATAGTTTGGGAATAGTGGTTTGTAGCAAAACTTAGGCACACATAACTATGTATATCCGTTAGAACTTGTTGTCTATATTTTAAAGCAAACAATGTTTCTCACCCACCCAATGTTTAAAGCATTTTGAAAATAGTTAAACGTTGGGGCTATGAACTCACCTTAAGCAAGTGGTGAATCGATAATCAACGCGGAAAGTAAATAAGCTGAAGGGTCCTACAAGCGACCTAAATAAATGACCGTAGTCTTAAGTGATGAAAGATAACCGAAATTGTACGACTCGCTTTTCAAGAGAATAAGACACTCCATATGTGTTGTGTTAGTTTTGTTATTAAAGTTTGACTAAAGAAAATTTATTAGAGTTTTTGTCATTGTCTTGGCGTTTATCCAAAAAACTACTACTTTTAGAAAGTTTATATTTTAGGAAAGTTTTTAGTTTCAAGACGTTAATACCGTCCCCTATATTTGTTAAGTTTCCAAATTATCAAATGCGCTAACTAACTGTAATCGCTTAACTTCCAAGTCCGATCCGCTAAATTTTACCAAACTTACTATTTATAGTAACCTCATCGCCTTTCCTAAAATATGTAATATTGACGTCTTCAAATGATACAAATCAATATATATGTGTTACTATATGTTTCACAAGAGTTTAGATAGTCCAAAATTGTCTGAAAGTGTCCGAATACCCTTTTTACTATTCATATCAGCACACTATTCATTGGGTTTTGCCGAAAAATGTTTCAAGTTTTATTTGGCTATAACTTGGCCGTTTTAAGTCCGATTTTAAAGTGCGATATGAGAAAAACTATCTACTCGAAACAAGCTTTTCAAAAAACTACTTTTAGGCTAATGAAAACATTGTTTAGTGGCGCTCAAAACCTCAAAACAAGTTTGGGACATCAAGCATATTGTCAAAACGCAACAAAATCCACCAAACTTCACAATAGTGCCTAGTCATAGCCTAATCTTCGTTCCAACTAATCACAACCAAATACCACACATAAATCTAACTAATCCCCTTCATTTCTATAGTTGCAACCCAACTTTTCAACTCTCCTCACCATAACTTATAAAACAACAAACATAATACTTCCATTTTTATAAAAGTTGTCAAGATGTTTTATTGTTTCTTTTTATAAAAGTAACACAAACACATGGACTCTTAATCTTGAACAATACTCATAAGAATCCATGAAATGAAACAAGAGGTGACCAATAAATACTTACAAGAATGAAGGAAACAAGTAGAAGTCACAAGATCTACACCCAAGATGACTAGATCTATAAAACCCACTTATAAAATTATAAACCCTAATTTTATAATCTTGAGAAAACCTTGAAAATCAACCAACCAATACTTGGATCTACCTTAAAAACCCTTGGAAATAAACTTGGAGTGTTTGGATCTTGAAGAAAATCAAAAGTTATGGATGTGTTTGTGTGTGTGTTTGATGCCGTGACCCACAGGGAAGAAAGAAAGAGTGGAAAAAAATTTGTGAGGCTATGTGTAAGTGAAATGACCTAGAAGTTTTATAAGGAGGGTTTATATAGGGAAGAACTAGGGTTTTTAAGGATTAAGTGTACCCACATGTGACCAACACACACCAAAGGGGTGTGTCTTGGTGGTTTCGACCGAACATGACCACAAGGACCCAAATGGGTTAAATTTTTAAATCAAGGTTCACCATAGACGTATAAGTTGGTCATGTTGAGGTCAAATGAAGTCAAAGTATGCAAGATCTCACATGTAAGGGTCAACTAGTGAAGAGTGCATGAGAGTAACCTTCTCATAAGTCACTTTCTTATCTAGCATGCACACATGGGTGGGGCTTTCAAAATAAGATGCCATTTTATTAATTTAGGATGTATGGTGACATTGTTGTGGTTTTAGGCGTCCAATATGACAACCAAAGGGAGGTGAACGAAATTTTTGACATTTCAATGCTTGACGGACGATAACTCGAGTTTACACAAAAAGATTTCGGGTTTTCGGGGTTCTGTTTGGTCAAAAACGCGAAAAACACAATTTAAAAGATAAAACCCTAAAATTAATATCAGAAGTGATTAAAAATCATGAAACACTCAGAAAAGTTAAAATATCTCATATAAGGCCTAATTTAATTAATAACCGATGCCGGTACGCGCCCGATGACGTTTTTCAAATTTACGCGGTTTAATTTCCCGGTAAACTGTCAGATTCAAACGTTACATGCAAAAGTCATAAATAATGATCGGAAAGTTTTAAAATATTGACCTGAAAGTTACAGGATGTGACAAAAGTTTGGAGATCCAGGACAACCATCGGTGGTATGTCCCCTCCAAAGTAGTGTTTAAGTTTATGACCATTCACCTTGAAGTTTGGCCCGTCAGTTTAAGATAATTCGACGGTGCCATAAGGAAATACTTGGGTAACGGTGAATGGTCCTGTCCAGCGGGTCTTAAGCTTGCCTGAGAAAATCTTTAATCGAGAATTAAAGAGGAGGACTCGATCACCAACGTTGAAAACGCGGTTCTTGATCTTGGAGTCATGGATCCTATTTGTTTTCTCTTTGTAGATCAAAGAGTTCACATAGGCCTGATAACGAAGTTCATTTAATTCATTCATTTGAACTTTTCAGTGATCACTCGCGGTCCCAAGGTCATAATTGCAATGCTTTAAGGCCTAATAGGCCTTATGCTCAAGCTCGATGGGAAGATGACAAGCCTTTTCGTACACCAACTTGTAAGGAGTGCACCCGATGGGTGTCTTAAATGTGGTACGGAAGGCCCACAAGGCGTCATCCAACTTATCGGACCACAAAGCACGGTGTTCGCCTACGGTCCTTTCCAGAATGCGTTTCAAACCACGATTTAAAACCTCAACTTGCCCACTTGTTTATGGGTGATACGCGGTGGAGAGACGGTGAGTAACTTCGTATTTAAGCATGACCTTTTCAAACTGGTCATTTCAAAAATAGGTACCGCGATCCCTAATGATAGCCCGAGGGGTCCCAAATCGGGCGAAGAGAGATTTTAAAATTTTGCAAACAACTCGGGCGTCATTGGTGGAGAGCGCTTTCGCTTCAACCCATTTTGACAAATAATCGACGGCCACGAGTATATACTTGTTCCCTCGTGAATACGGGAACGGGCCCATGAAGTCGATGCCCCAAACGTCAAAAATCTCACAAACTTGAATTGCGTTTTGAGTCATTTCATCTCGTTGTGAGTTTTTTCCTTGACGTTGACAAGCGTCACAACGGGTGACCAAGTCATGGGCATCGCGGTAAATGGTAGGCCAAAAGAATCCTGAGTCAAAAAAAAATTTGTCGGTGTAGTTAGCACCATAATATCCCCCGGTGGGCCCATTATGGCAAGCTGTGAGGATAACAACAGCTTCTTGGCCGTAAACACACCGCCGGATCACTTGATCTGCACAAATATTGAACAAATAGGGGTCGTCCCAAAAGTAGTGCTTAACATCCTTGAAAAACTTGTTCTTTTGCTGGGACGACATCCCTTTAATCACAAAATTCCTCGCATGGTAATTTGCAAAATCGGCAAACCAGGGGGTACTATCATCACCACGAAAGGTAACCATACCAAGTGTCTCAAGAGGAAATGTTTTGGTAATTTCCTTGTTCTCGAGAACATCTTGGTGGGGATTTTCAAGTCTTGATAAGTGGTCGGCCGCGAGATTCTCCGCTCCTTTTTTATCACGAATAATGACATCAAATTCTTGGAGTAGGAGAATCCACCAGAGCAATCTCGGTTTAGCATCTTCCTTGGCAAGAAGATATTTGAGATCCGAGTGGTCCGTATACACTATGGTCTTCGACAAGACTAAGTAAGGCCATAATTTCTCGAAAGCATACACCACAGATAATAACTCTTTTTCCATAGTAGTGTAATGTGCTTGAGCATCCGTCATGGTCTTACTTGCATAGTGTATAGGCTAAAAATGTTTGGTCTTACGTTGCCCCAAGACTGCACCTACCGCGTAATCACTAGCATCACACATAATTTCAAATGGTAGGTCCCAATCGGGGGCAACTAAAATCGGAGCTTCGGTTAACTTCTTCTTAAGTATATTAAATGATTCAACACATTCTTTCGAGAAGATGAAAGGGGTATCTTTTTCAAGAAGATGGGTCATTGGCCGGGCGATTTTAGAAAAATCTTGAATAAATCGACGATAGAACCCGGCGTGACCTAAAAAACTTCGAATGCCTTTAACGGAAGTCGGATGAGGGAGTTTAGCTATAACATCAACTTTAGCTTTGTCGACCTCAATCCCGGACTTTGAAATCTTATGTCCTAGAACAATGCCTTCTTTTACCATAAAATGGCATTTCTCCCAACTTAGAACTAAATTAGTGTCTTCGCACCGTTTGAGCATTTTGTCTAAATAGGAGAGGCATGAGGAGAGAGAATCCCCAAAAGACCGAGAAATCATCCATGAAGACCTCCATTGTTTCCTCGATCATATCGTGGAAAATGGCCATCATGCACCTTTGGAGAACGTGCCCAGAGCATTACATAAGCCGAAAGGCACGCGTCGGTACGCAAACGTCCCATGAGGTCAAGTGAAGGTGGTCTTCGCTTGGTCTTACGAGTCAATAGGAATTTGAAAGTATCCCTAGAAACCATCTAGAAAACAATAGTATTCGTTTCCCACGAGTCTCTCAAGCATTTGGTCCATAAACGGTAACGGGAAATGATCTTTACGAGTGGCATCATTTAACTTTCGGTAGTCAATGCATACACGCCATCCCATAACTAATTGAGTATGTATCAACTCATTAGCATCATTTTCAATTACGGTTATACCGCCTTTCTTGGGAACACAATGAACGGGGCTAACCCACGGGCTATCGGAGATAGGATAAATCAATCCGGCATCAAGGAGTTTGATAACTTCCTTTTTGATAACCTCATGAATTTTTGGGTTAACCGGTCTTTGGTGTTGAATTGCCAGTTTAGAGTCATCCTTCATTAATATTTTGTGAGTACAAAATTGAGGGTCGATGCCCTTTATATCGGAGATTTTCCAAGCGATGGCACGCTTATGTGACTTTAAAACCTTTAGAAGTCGGACCTTCTCATGCTCTTTTAAGTCTTTAGCAATTATGATGGGTAGTTTATCGGTGCCCTCTAAAAATGCATACTCAAGATGAGAAGGTAGATCCTTGAGCTCGAGCTCCGAAGGATCATCAATTGAAGATTTTTTAGTTTTAGGTTCTACAAATCTTAGTTCTTGTAGAGGGAGAGGAGATGACGGATCATCATTTAGAAATTCCTCAAGAAGACGAATGTCTCCCTTCGAATCATAGTAAGAGTCATCAATTTCTGGTGAAATTGAATCATCTTCAATAGCAAGGAAAGCATCGGTTTCCCCTAGAAGAATGTCACTATCCCCGAAGGGAGTCAGAGTGGGAGAAGAGGTAGAAATAATCGGTTCCGAAGTGGGATTGCCACTTGTAGAAATTTCCGAGAATCCGAGCACTTCTTGAGCATACTCCCCACAAGCTACGTCGATTACATCGATTCGATTAATCGACTCGGCATCATTGTAGAAGTATCTCAAAGTTTGACCAACTTTGAATGTTACGGCTTCATCATCATGGCGGAGAGTTAATTCTTCACCGTAAACATCAATCAAAGCTCGTCCGGTCCTCAAAAAGGGTCTCCCGAGAATTAAGGGAACCCGAGGATCGACAACATAATCAACGACTACGAAGTCGGTCGGAAAATGGAACTTTCCTACTTTCACAAAGACATCTTCGGCAATGCCGGCCGGTCGAGTGGTCGATCGGTCCGCAAGCTCAAGAATCATTTGCGTAGGAGTAAGTTCGGGGAGTGAGAGCTTCTTCCATATGGAGAGAGGCATCAAGTTTATGCTTGCATCAAGATCGGCCAAGGCCAAGCATTCATCTAACTCCGAAAAATCACATGGAATGAGAAACTTGCGGTTGATGAATCGGGGCTTGATAAGCCAGAGCTTGATAATTTTGGTTTCCTTGATTAATTCCTCTGTTTTGATTGTAACCTTGATTGTACCGGGTTTGATTATTTTGCACATTCGGTTGAGCAAAACCCCGTGGTCGAATTTGGTTAGCTATATTTTGAGGACGGTATCCGGTATTTCCTTGATTATAGTTTACTGCGGCTGCTGAAACATATCCTTGAATATTGTCATGATAGCCTAAAAAAGTGTTGCCATCGGTGGCAGGACACTATCGGTAAGAATGAGTACCGCCACAAGTAACATACGATTCCTTAACAGCTTTTACGGAAGCTGGAGCGGGGGTTACTTGATGTTGTTTAAATATCGCGGTCATGGCACTAGTCACGGCACTAGCTACGGCACTGGCTATCTTAGAAGAATCAACATTACTTGCTTTCACTTGAGAAATAATCAGTTTGTTTCTTGAATTACAAACTTTTGATTTGTTTTTAATGATTTTCAACACATCTTGTGCACTTCTTTCCAAAAGATTGCCACCGGTGCAAAATTTAAAGAATCTTGATCGGATGGGTTTAAACCATAGTAGAAGGTATCGAGTTGATGCAATTCGGTAAAACCGTAATGTGGGCATGCTCGAAGGAGATCCTTGAAACGGTCCCATGCCTCACAAAACGTTTCCTTAAACTTTTGTTGAAAATTTGAAATTTCATTTCGGAGGTTTGTTGCTTTTGAGGGAGGAAATAAATGGTTAATAAACTTGGACACAAGATCGTCCCAAGTGAGAATAGAACGAGGAGGTTCTTTGTCGAGCCAAATCCGAGGGTTTTGAACTTGACTAGCTCCTTGGAAAAATTGGTTTCTTCCTTGATTGTTTCCTTGATTATTTCCTTGATTCCTATTTTGATAATTCTGATTCTGATTGTTTCGATTCTGATTTTGATTAACATTAAAACCTGGTGGTCCGAGATAATTATCCGAACGATAGCTAAGCAAATTACGATTACCTTGAGGTTGGTAAGTATTACCACCTTGATTGTAGGTTCCCGCAGCATATACGTTCTGAATGTGGCCACCGGCGGCTTGACACTCATGATAGGAATGTGGACCACCACAAGTTTCGCAACTCGGTGTCACGGAATTAACTTGTTGGTTTTGAAACATTCTTAAAAAGTTTTTGTTCATTTCGGACATTTCATTCTTAAGGGCTGCTATTTCGCATTAGAAAGAATGAGAAGAGCTACAAGACTCACCCCTTGGAATGGTGGTATCCCAATCATTGTGGTGGGCGGTCATATTCTCAATGAGATCGTAGCACTCTTCGGGTCGCCTTTTCATAAAGGTACCTCCAGCAGCAGCATTAATGGTATCACGATGTCTTAATGTTAACCCGTTATAGAAAGTATCTATTTGAGTAACGGGTAACATGTTATGGTTAGGACACCGGTCTATTGAGAGCTTGTAACGTTCCCATGCTTCGAATAACGACTCATCAGGACGTTGATGGAAATTGGTGATTTCATTTCTTAACTTTGTCACCATGGAGGGTGGAAAGTATTTAGAAATAAATTTTGTTGCCAGTTGGTGAAAGCTCAAAATAGAATTCCTTGGCAAACGATCAAACCAAGCGGTGGCATGATGCGTTAAGGAATAAGGGAAGAGATATTAAATGAAGGCGTACATCAGTGACCCCTGTTCACTTTAACTCCTGGGTGACATGCAAAAATTTATCAAGATGTTTGTTCGCATCATCACCCGGTAATCCGTGAAATTGGCAAGAATTTTAAACTTGTTGAATCATGTCATTCTTGAGTCCAAAATTGTTTTCCTGAATGTTTATTTTTATCGGGGGGCGATCGATCTGCTCTACCATTCAAGAGTTCGCTGCAACAGCTTCTCCCATCGTTCGGTCAAAAGGAGGTCGGGAACTGTAAACACAAACTCCCCGCTGAGGTGTCCCGTCCATCACCGTTTCCGTTAGACGACAAGGTTTAATTTCTTCAAAATGGTTCAAAAAGAATTAGGATCAATACATTTTTTCTTCTTCTAAATGTACGTTCGGGATCTTCGAGTAGGTGGAAAAAAGATTCCTAGTTCTAAGATTCGAGTGCGTCCATGTGCACAATGTAAAATTCAAAAGAGATAAAAAATAAATTGAAAATATATTTTTTTAATACCGATTGTTAAAGTGCAACGGTATCTCTCTAAATTTTTTTTTAAAAAAAACTATAACAAAAGAAGCGGAGGAGCTGGTCAGCGCGAAGCGTATTAAAAACCCTTCTCCTTTTGGATCAAAGTTCGAAGGATCAATCCGCCTTATACCTCTCTTATAGTTTTGTAATCTCGAGGTGAGCCGATTTAACAATTAACGACACGGTTCTTTTGTTGGTTTTTTTAATTTTTTTTAGTATTGCAAATACTTTAGGAAAAGTATTTGTAATGATTTTTGTGTTTTTATATGATGAAAGTCAAGAAAATAAAATATATATTCACAAAATAAGCAATAAACTTCACGAGGAAGGTTCTTCAAGACACAACAAACTTTACTTGAAAATTCGTATCACAACCTCCCCGGCAACGGCGCCAAAAACTGATTTCAAAATAATAGCCTTATATATAGTATATATATAACTAATATCAAAATATCAATTAAGAAGAATTTCAAGAGGCTTTTAAGAAACTACTTTTGACCAAAGTAAATCCAAAAACCTTCCCGGGCCGTATCCCGACGAGGTGTGAATATGGAATCTAGTATCGTTTGAGATTTTATGCTTGAATAATCAAATTTGTGATTTTGGAATCTATTTCTATAAATAAAATATAAAAACAAGTAAAGGCAAACCTAAAATTAAAGCAATTAAAGCTAAAACATGAAAAACGATAACGGGATCCTAACCCGTTCTTTAAAAACCTAAATTCTACAAATTTAACCCTAAAAATGAAAATTTAATTTTTAACAATCCTAAATGATTAGAAATAATTTTAGAAAAAAGAATTATATATTTTTTTACTTTTATTTTATTTATTATGAATTAAAAACTGTTTTAATCAAAAAAAATAATTAAAAATACTAAACTAATTTGGAAAATTCTAAAAAAATTATTAAAAGTACTTGGGACAATGCTAATCTTAGGAAAAATAAAATGGTCAAAACAGCTTATTGAAATAAGCTGTTAAAAAGCTAAATAAAGCTGAAGGCTAAAATGGCTAAAATGTGTATAAAAGAAAAGTAATGAGGAGTAATAAACGAAAAAGACCCCAGGGTAGTTGGTGTTGTGGTGTGTGTGTAAAGCTTGGTTGAGTTGGGTAGAGGTCAGGGGTTCGAGCCTAGCTCACCCTTGACTTCCCAATTTCCCTAGTTTTTTTTAATTTTTTTAAAACTTTTTACCAGCTTATAAATAAGCTGTAAACAAACAACTTTAATGAAACAACCTTTTTTAGAAACCTAAAATAAGCCTGAAATAAGCTGAATCAAGTTAACAGACTTGGATTTAAGCTAAGTGACAATTTACTTAACTTTTTGGCTGTTAAAAACTAAATAAGCTAAAGAAATGCTAATAAGCTGAAAACAACCTTTCCCCTAGACCTAATAAGCACAAGGGACAACAAATAAGCAAACGAAAACTAGAATAAGCACATTAAAGGGGTGACATAATGCTAATCTAAAAAGGCTCTAAGCCTAGACTGTTAAGCTATTTAGGGACTTAATAAGCATACATGAAAACAAATAAGCTGAATAGAAACACTTAGCCACACCTAATAAACAATCCTAAACAAAATTTAGGCAAATCCAAATAAGCTATAAGCTCAGAAAAGCAAATAAGCTTTTTGGTCAAAACTTTTAACCAAACAGCCTAAAGGGGCACTTTCTAGCTTATTTTTAAGCTAGTTAAGCTATCCTTATGGCTTAATGACTTATATGCAGATCAAGCTTATTTTATGAGCTACAAGAATCAACAAAGAAAAAGCATTTTGAAATTCAGATAAGCCATGAAAAAGCCACATGAAAAGGCTACTTTAAGCAGAATGCACTCTTTTTGGTTCTCTTTTTAAAAGACAAATAAGCTTCTTGCTGACCTATTTTAAGCTAGTAAAATAAGTTAAAACTTGAAAACAAGCTGAAACAGATCAAATTCATACTATAAACTACTTATGCAAGAATTTTCAAAAGCTAAAACCTACTTTAGCTTATCTAATTTTTAGATTAAAAAGTGGACTTTTTAAAACTTGAAAAGAACTCGACAGATTTTGTACCAAAACACAAGTGACAAAAGAAAACTCAACTAAGCTTGTTACTACTGCATTTTAGACACAACATGAAGTAAAAACAAAACCTTAACATAGCTTTTGAGCAAAGATCAAATGAAAACAGTTTTAACAAATTCTAAAACCACAGTTTTAAAGGACTTGTATGAAATACCTTAAAACTTATTTTTAGACTTTAAAAACTTTTGAAAACAGCTTATAACAACTTAAAAAGGCTTGTCAAAGTTGGCTTAGTGACCCAAACAGTTTTAAGATCATTTTTGACCCATTTTGCCTTTTAAACCAAACACCCTTTTAAGTTTCATTAACCATTTTAAGACTAATTTAAAGTGATTTAAGCCAAGAGTTTTAAAAACAGATGATTAACAATCAATGTTAAGCAATAATACAGATTCCAACCACAGATAAGCACTTTAAAATAAGCACAACAGATAAGCAGTATTAAGTGAATTAACTAGCAGTTTTAACTTAAAACATAAACAAATAAGATTTAAACTACAAGAAGGCATAAATAAGCATTAAACAATAATAATAAGCATAAATAAGCACTAATGAGCAGTAGAATAAGCAATATAATAAGCCAACATTAAATAAGCTAAAATGTAAAAAGTGAACTTACAAGACCCTTTGCACAAACAAGGGTATAAATTGCTCAAAAGAGCTTACCTACTAAGCTCCAGCTTGTATTAAATAAGCTGGTAAGTCCATAAGCCCATCCAGGTTTGGCTTATCATCCATATAGCTTTTATAAGTGATTTTTGGTAAAAAGACTTAGACACTATAAGTTATTGAAAAACTTATAGTGCTTAAGTAAACAGCTTAAGTATGAGATAAAAAGAGCTTATGTGAGCTTATCAAATGTTTTTTTAAAAACATAAATGGCATTAACTTAAAACAGGATTTAACATAAATTTTCATTAAACTTAAAAAACCAGTACAAAGCTTTAAGAAAAAGTACAATAAGCTAAAAAAACTTAATTATAAGCTGAAAAATTAACTGGATACTAGATGCCTTCAAAGGCTTTACAAAGTCATATTTATAGATAAATGAGAAGGTCTTGGGGTCTTCTTCTTGTGTTTCTTCTGTGAGAGAAACAAGAGGGTGTGTTTAAGTCACATCATAGCCATCCAAAAATCTTGTTCACCAAGTCTTATCATCTAAGCCCTTGATTTTGGTTTGTCCAATCAATCGTTGAGGGATTGCCAAGGTGGAATTGGCCCTTTGTGAAGTGGGGTTGCTTAGTGAGAGTGATAGGTTGGTTTTGGGGTGCAGGGGTCGAGGTGAAAGTGACGGATGAACAATAATTTAGGCAGGAAAGGGTGTGTGGTTGATAACAGGGTAACGGGGCAGGGTAACGAGGTTAGTGTATGAGGACTAACCATGTTAGTCCTTAAGGACTAACGATGCAAAGTCTTAAGGACTTTTGGTGTAAAGGGGGTTAAGTGTGTAATGGTTAAATGGTAATGGGCCTTATGTTGGGCCGGTTTTAATAGTTTTGGACTTAGGGCTTTTAAAACTTAAAAGTTTTATAGATAAAGGCTTAATGGACTGACCCGGCCCATTAAATGGGTACGGGTTGGCCCATTTAAGATTTCTTCGTTTTCGGCTTCGTCTTTGACTTGTTGACTTTTTGACTGGTTGACTTGACTTTGACTTTTTATGCTCTTTCAAATCCCGTGCTTGGTTTTGTCCGTTTTGGCTTCGTTTTTATCCTTTAGTGAATATCTGATACCTGCACAGTATATAAAGGAAAACAAGAATATATTCAGCATTTTATGTCCGTTTTTGGTCATTTAGGCTCATTTTAATAGGTAAAAGGTATGTGTAATTAAGCACATACCACCACCTTTTCAATATCAACTAACTCTGAGTGAGAAAGTCGATAAAAATGCGTGAATCTCCATGAGAAATGAAACAAGAGTCTGTTGAGAGACCTTGAGTGGCTAGGGAGGATTGTGCATTGCGTCACTAGGTCCATGACGACTATCTTCAATATCAGACAACATCTTAGTGTTTCTGATAGTTTATGCATTGACCCGGTTTCTGCCTAAGTGTATGGAGGGCTTCTTTTTTTCACCCTTTATCCTTATAATTCGTTTTCATTCTTCAACCCCTTCAGTGCTTACCGAGACTTCATGACTAGTACCTTGTTGGGTTTGTTCTAGTACTAGCTCCATCTTAGTCGGCACTATTCATTTATTCTCACTTTTACTCCTTTTTATATCATACATAAGGACTTCTACACTAACTAGTGGATTGTCTTTGGGTAGATCCCTTTGGTTTTGGCTGGATCATAGGTACTAATACCTAACCTTACCAACCTTATAACTCTGATAAAATTAAATACATGGTCAGTCTTTTGGTACTGTTCTCTTGCCATACAACCATTTGAAATGCTCCCTCTCAACATGTGCATCGATATACAAAAATGTTTAGCACACGGAGGATGGGGTACATACATGAGTCCATAAAATCACATTGTTATAAGTTTACATACTTTAATCACATTTTCTCCCCTTATTAAAAATTTCAAACCCTTTGATATTTTGGATATCAATTGATTCAAATATATTAGAAAAAAACTAGAAGAAAAATGTGCCGATTATTCACAAGCCGATTAGGGAACATTTTAATGCTCCCTCTCAATCTATGAGGGTATGTATGAGTGTCATGTATAATAATTTTGAAAGATTTTGAGTTTAACGAAAAACTCATGAAAAATTTATACATTGACACTTAACACCTAAAGATACACTACATAATAATAATAATGTACAAGATATAATATACAATATAAGATAATATTGACCTAAGTATCAGAATGATGAAATCATTCTGTTCTCTGGATGAGTCTAGAGTCAACATCTCTTAACCTTCTACTAACAAAGCTTTCGAGACTCAAATTCACCTTATCTTGAGCCTTCTCTCAATAAGCTTGATGAACTCTTTACTCTTCCGTTTATCATCCTCACTCCAAATCCTATTCTCCATGCCCGGATTGAACTTGAACAGCACGTAGTCTTTGACCATGACATCTAACTTTTCTAGAATTCTCGTCAACATGTCATCACTAAACTTGTGCACCTCAGTCTCTCGCATCATCTTCTTCTGATTATTTCTATCTCTGTAGATTATGGCCCTTGTTTTGTGGATAATGGTGTAATCTTCTTTAAATAGAAAATCCGTTGCATCCCATCTCGGTTGTATGAGGTTGAGCTTCGTCTGGTAGCTCTCAATACCAAGTTGCAAGTCTTTCACGCGTTGTCTGATTATGATGTTCCTAATCCATAAGTTGACCATATTGAATAGATGAACTTTGTCAGCACCAGATAAATGGTTGATCTTGCCTTGAAGATGAAGCAGGTACATGTCTTCAAAATCCATCGGATGCTGATTTTTGAAGTCAGCTTCTGAGGTCTTGTATTCATTGTAATCAGCCTTGTGTAAATCAATCTCTTTCAAATATGTGTAACCATATCTGGAGAAGGTCTTGAGACTGATAACACTAAGAATCCGCATATGAGATCTGACTACACTACGATCAGAAGAGGCACTGTGTCTTGTGATGTAGAATTCCTTGTGCTTGAACCACCAGTGTAAAATACCGTAGGCTGCACTAATATCATAGTCACGTTCACTTTTAATTCATAGTGACGGTACTAATTCTTCGATCCTGAAGTCTGGATAGTAAGCCGCTTTCAGCTTGGATATTGACAGAGCATTCCTTCTTTCTTTGTCACCTGATACAAGATACTACAGGTCTTTATTGAAGAAGTAGTAAGTTTGTATTGTTACATGACCTGGTGGACCTCCTAAAGGTAATGGTTTGCTAATGTCGTGCACGACCCGATTACCCTCGGGATCTAATCAGTTAGTAACAAGTGGCACTCTTCCATCTGAAATTGAAGGGATATGTTGTTCTTGTGAAATGGTCTGACTAACTTCTAAGCTAGACCTTCTAAATCAGCTTTGACGAGCTTTGACTTCCCAATCTGTTTGCAATACCAGTTGATGAAGGATCTCATATCTCTAGTTTTTCAAAGTAACTTGTTTTCTTCTAGATCTTTATATGTTTTGGCCAGTGCATCAGCCCAGTTGTTCTCAGTCTTAGATAAATCGTTTGGAGGAATGACCCAGTCTGGATCAAGTGTTTCCGGTGCTTTGTCTTCTGGTAACGGCTTCAACCAGTCTGATTGAGTCTTAATCTTTGGAAGGTGGGCAGCACCAGTATCATTTGAGTTTGAGAGATGCACATCATCTGGTATTGGAACGTCATCAATAGGTTGTTCTGATGGGGAAGCATATTTTTTACTTAGAGGAGCTAGAGGGAGCTTCTCTTGTGTCAGAAGTCTTCCAAGCTGAGGACTTCTGAACTGTAGGTTGTTTTGAATCCGAAGCATCCGAATCATGTCTTTTCTTCTTGCTTTGATCAGAGTCTTTTGGAGGAGGTGGATGAGGATCTTGGTCATTACGACGTCTCTTACGAGACTTAGGCATTTCTTCATTGATCTGTTGGAGCCACTTTTAAACATCTGATCACGAAGAATTTCTTTCATCTCAAATTCAGTTAAGTCTCTGAAGCGTTCACGAATTGGAGCTTGGAGGGCGTTGTGAACAGCTTCTTTGACGACCTCATTGACGTATTTATCAATCTTTGAATGCAGATCATGATTCTCCAACATGTAAACCTTGGATGAAAGAGCTTGAGTAGTCTAGTCCTGAAACTTGTTTTTCTTCGTAAAGTTAGCACATATCTTTTCTAATGCAGAGACACGATTAGCTAGCTCAGGATCTATAGTGCTTTGTTGTTGTGGAGGTGGTGGTGGTAGAAGTAGTGTGTTTGTTGTTGTTGCAGTTGTTGCTGTGAAGATCAGTTGTTGAACGGGAGGTGAAGACGGTTTTAGGAGGTAAGAGATCAATGACATGAGTGGATAGTGGATGAGCTGAAGAAGAAGCTTAATGAATGGGAATAGTTTCCATGGATTCAACTTTAGTTTCCATATTAGCTTTACATGGTTCTTCTTCAGTTGGTTTGTTATTCAGGAATTGATCACCAAAGGTAAATGCATCATCAAGATTCTTCATTGATGAGAGAGTCCCAGATGAGCTTAGTGGATTCTCTATATGGACGTGCTCCTCTGTTGTATGCTTTAAGCTTTCATGTACTTAAGGGTAAAGTGTAGCAACAAAGTCTTCGTGCATGGGTTCAGGGTTTGGTCCAGCCTGAACCACATGACTTTGTCCAGGGTTTGATCCAGCTGGTCTTCTTCCATAAGCACACACTCTGGTGGAGGTAGAGACTTGAGTGTTTTACTAGGGTCTAATCCAGCCTGACCTTCATCTAACTCAACAGTTCTATCCTTTAGATCCACTGTGTGTGATACTTCCTCACCATGTTCTTCATCATTATAAAAAATCTTAGTATCCGCCTTACTTGTAGATTTTTCCGTATCAGCACCAGTTTCAGCATCTGCAGGAGACGGAGTATCACGGACCACATTCGCGGATGTGTCATCCTGAGGTTGTGCAGAGGGTCCAGTAGATGTGTCTTGAGTAACTGGAGTCCGCCTCTAAAATATGTATTGATTCGTGGTACTTTTCTTCTTTGGATTTTACAGATCTTGAAGTGATTGTGCAACTAGCTCATCAGAAGCAATGCCTTTCCCTTTGCCTTCAACAACTGGGAGTTTTTGGGTGATCCTTGAGTCAGGTTCACGAATAGCCACTCCGCCGTGCTTGAAAAGATTCCAAGCTCATTTGAATACCTCTTTGGAATTTGTACTCATCATCTTCCACTTGAGGTTCAGAAGCCGGTTGAGGTTCTTCATCTTCTTCATCAACCAGATGGTCAGACCTCTTTCCCTTGCAAACTTTCTTCACTCAACCCTTACGGATTTTCTTCGAGGGAGATGGCTTGGAGGTTTTCTCTTTCACATGCTTAGTCTGTTTGGAAGGAGCAGGCTATTTGACAGGTGTAGGCTTTTTAGACTTACCAGCTGGAGGAGCTGTCTTCTTTTTTCCACCCTCTTTAGCTGTGGGTTTACGAGTAGCCATTTCTAAATATTGTTGGTTGTATGGTGACTTTTGAATGGCTTCCGTAATCAACTCTTGTGGAATAGGCTTTCTAAAAACTTCATCAGTTCAGGACCCGAGCCTATTTTGTTAACGCCTGGACAAATCAGTTTAGGGCTCATCCCTAATTCGGTCCCTGTAGCTCCTTATGTACCACCAACCAATAAAGATCTGGAGATTTTATTCCAACCGATGTTCGATGAATACTTTGAACCCCCTAGTATTAAAAGACCGGTACCTCCTGCTCCTGCAGTTTAAGTTCTAGTTGATTCAGCCGATACACCTTCTTCTACAACAATTGATCTAGATGCACCGTCTACAAGTCATTCACCGTCATCCTCAGAAGTACAACCTCTTATCTCACATCAAGGTGTTGCAGCTGGACCTACTTTCAAAGACAACCCTTTTGCTTAAGCTGAAGACGGTCCCTTTGTAAACGTGTTTGCTCCAGAACCTAGTTTTGAAGTGTCATCACCAGGGGATGTTAGTTCAGTTGAATCCAACCAAGTTATTCAACCACATAATCATCTCAGAAAATGGTCCAAGGATCACCCAATGGATAATGTAATTAGTAATCCTTCTCTTCTGGTATCCACCAAAAAACAGTTAGCTACCGATGCCTTGTGGTGCTTTTACAATTCTGTACTCTCAAAAGTCAAACCCAAGAATTTCAAGACTGCCATGGCTGAAGCTTGCTGGTTTGAAGCTATGCAAGAATAAATTCACGAATTTGATCGACTTCAAGTATGGGAGTTAGTTCCTAAACCAGACTGTGTAATGATAATCGCTCTCAAGTGGATTTACAAAGTCAAGCTTGATGAGTATGGTGATGTTCTGAAGAACAAGACACAGTTAGTAGCGAATGGATATCATCAAGAGGAGGGCATCGATTTTGAAGAATCATTTATACCGGTTGCACGTATAGAGGCTATCAGAATCTTCATTGGAAATGCTGCCAGCAAGAACATGATCATCTACTAGATGGATGTGAAGACTGCATTTCTAAATGACGAGCTGAAAGAAGAAGTCTACGTTAGTCAACCCAAGGGATTTGTTGATCCAGATCATCCTACACACGTCTATCGTCTGAAGAAGGCTCTTTATGGCTTAAAGCAGGCTCCACAGGCGTGGTATAACACATTATCAAGGTTTCTTCTGGAAAACAAGTTCTCCAAGGATGTAGTGGATCCTACGTTATTCACCCGGAAAACAGGCAAACATATTTTTGTTCAAATTTACTAAAATGATATTATATTTGCCTCGACTGATCCTAACGCTTGTGATATATTTTCAAAAGAGTCAAGTTCAAAATTTTAGATGTTAATGATGGGGCAAATGTTGTTTTTCTTAGGATTACAAGTTTCTCAAAGTCCCGGAGGCATCTTTATTAATCAATCGAAATATGCTCTCAAATTTCTAAAGAAATATGGAATGGATTCTTGTGACACTGTAGATACACCAATGGTGGACCGATCAAAGCTGGATGAGGACCCCTTAAGGATTCTAGTTGACCAGACTCAATTTCGAAGTATGGTCGGCTCGCTAATGTACTTCACTGCCAGCAGACCAGAACTTGTATTTGATGTGTGCATGTGTGCTAGGTATCAGGCTTCGCCTACCAAAAAGCACCTTGCAGCAATTAAGTGGGTCTTTCGGTACCTCATAGGAACCGTTAACTGGGGTCTTTGGTATTCGAAAGACACCGCTATGGCACTAACGGCCTATGCAGACGCTGACCATGCAGGTTATCAAGATACCCAGAGAAGTACGTCAGGAAATGCTCAGTTTCTTAGAGAGAAATTAGTGAGCTAGTCATCGAAAAAGCAAAAAAAACACTGGTATCTCAACCACAGAGGCTGAATACATTGCCATGTCTGGATGTTGTGCTTAAATCCTCTGGATGAGATCACAGCTAACATATTACGGCTTTGCATTCAATAATATACCTTTGTATTGTGATAACAAAAATGCTATAGCTCTCTGGTGCAACAATGTCCAGCACTCTCGGTCAAAGCACATCGGCATACGTCACCATTTCATAAGAGAGCAAGTAGAGAATGGGGTGGTTGAACTTTACTTTGTGACGATGGATTATCAACTTGCGGACATATTCACAAAAGCATTACCAAGAGAGCAGTTCGAATTTCTTCTCCCTCGACTTGGAATGAAGAGTATGACTCCAAAAACTCTCAAACGTCTTTAGGAAGAAGAGGATGAGTAAAGGAAAAGGAAGGTCTTCATGTATCCTATGTACATATTCAAAACCAAAAAGAAAAATACAAAAATATAAAACCTACAAAATCCATAAAAATCAGAAAATAGAAAATACCAAAAATATTTTTCAAGACATGTCTTCTGAAAATCGATAATATTTACGGACCTAGAAATGTCGTTTAATAATGACACGGGTATTTAAATAAAGTTCGAGCAGAAGTTCAAACCTTTTAAAACATGTCTTTATGGCTTGTAGTTATTTCAGACTGCAACCTGCTTTTCAATCTGAGGAAAGCATGTCTCTAAAAAGACAGTTGTTCCTGACAACGGGCAATTAATTTTTCCTGTGCATGGATTACTTCATATCCATGCGTCATGGGTTATGAATACTTTGTACATAACCTTGGCTCGTTTTAAAGAGTTATGTACGTTTTAGTACGTTATTTCTTCTTAAAGAAGAGAAGTCTTCTTTTTTTAACCAAATAATTTTTCTTCATTGATTCTTCAAAATTATTTGTGTTAACCACGATGGAAAAAGTGTTGTAGAAAAATTATTCAGGTTGTGCTTTTACAATAAATTTGTCAACTTAAACAGCGACTACAACTCTTTAAATAGAAAACGGGTCATTGTTTGAGGGGAGAGTGATTTCAAATTTATTTCATCAAACGGGCTTCTAAAACATCACACAATTAACAGAAAAGGTTTTTGTGTTTGAAATGGGTTATAATTTAAAGGGGAGTTAATTAATTTTAACTCAATCGGCCAAAATTATCAATAGTTAGAAAGTTAAGGGACTTATGATTAAGTTGCTACTTGTTTCATAACTTTATTAAACAACAAGGACTAATTGTGTCATTCCTCAAACTACTTTAACCTTAGAAATACATATAAGTGAAAATAAGAGAAAGTAGAAACCCCAAGGACCAAATCTGCCAAAGTTGAAACTAAGGGTATATAAGACAGTGATTTGCCCATTCTGGTCAAACCTCTCACAATCCGGTCAAACTTAAAAAATACACACACTCTCTCAAACCGTTGCCGCCATTATTGAGTTTCCAATCCTTGATTTTTAGTGTTTTTCTTGGTAAGGTAATAATTAAAACTTGTTCATTATCTTTAGATCTTGCTTTAGCTAAAAGGAATCGCATCAAAACACACTTAATCGAGTAAATCGCTAGAAAACGATCTAGGGTTTTCAAAAAATTAAATAATGTTTGGAAATGATAATTGGTGGCTGGGATAGATGCATTTAGGGTTCCTAAACACTCGATCATTACTTGTTTGGAATAGATTATACACAATTGTATGCTTTGTTTGATTTTTCTCACGTTTTTTATTGAAATCTTGTGTAGTGTAATGTGTGGTGTTTGGATAACTGGGATTAGTTCTTAGGCTGTCAATAATGATGTTTTAATGCTTGGTTTGTTTCCCCTTTTACAAGAATGTATAAATTAATAAATTTCGTATACGTGTTGACTTTAAAAAGTCAACAGTGGTTTGTTGCTGTTGAAAAATTGCTTGTGTGCACTTGTGTGTTGGTTGGATGTCATAAATATGTATCTAAACTAGTATGCATGCCCCCCATAGGTTTCTTAGAAAATGCATGGCTTAAATGGTAGAGTAAGGCTCGAACTAGATGAAATGTTGAGGATTAGGATGCTAAAAAGGCTTGCTAGGAGATTAAGATGATCTAGGATGCCTTGGATTGTGTTTTGATTAGCCAAATTGTTAGAAAAATGTTGTTTAAGTTATGTGTTCAAGGCAGTGGTTTGCATAAAATTCTAGGTAGCAGTTTGCTTGTTAACCTAAGCAGCGGTTTGCTTGATTATCTAAGCAGCGGTTTGGTTTATGTTTGTAGGTAGCGGTTTGCTATATATTTTAATATTTTAATAAAGCAGGTAAACCGCTGCATTGCAGCGATTTGACAGATTATTCTTTTAAAATTAAAATAGTCAAACCTCTATTTCGATATTTTTTTAACTTGCAGCGGTTTAATTAAATACTAATAAAATATGCATAGCGGTTTGGTCACAGCGGTTTTAAGAAAAATATTTTTTTTATTAATAATATTTTATTCGTAGCAGTTTGTCAATCAACATTACTCAGCGGTTTGCCCAAACCACCATGTGGCGGTTTGGTGAAACGCTTTGCAGCGGTTTGCCCAGAATACACATGATGAACTTCATGCCTTTTTCTTAATTTAAGTCATTTTGGGAATACAAATGTCATAACCGCAAAGAAAATCAGTTTTTTAACTCGTAGCTTTTGGTGTATTATTCCAAATACATGGGGGAAGAGATGTAAGAAACAGTTTTTGATGATAAAAGAGGTACACAATGGTATGATGATTCCTCTAGATAGTTAGTATCCTGCAGGAAGAAATGTGTTCATCCAGGACTTAGTTGACTTTGGTATTACCATTTTGACTACTTGGAGGGTTTAATTGTCTACATCCAGGACTTAGTTGTCTTGGGTGTTACAAGAAATATCATCATTATCCTGAAGGAAGGAATGCGTACGTCCGAGACTTAATTGACTTTGGTGCTACGATTTCGACTTCATGAATGGGATATAGTGTGTACTTCGGGTTTTTGGGCTTCATACAATGAGACTGGTTGCATCGCTTCAACTACATGGGGGAAGAGATATCTTGATACTTTTGGTATGCATTACTTCAGCTTCTAATGGGAAGAAATGTGAGAAGAATTATTCAAGCATGAGAAGATACGTTGCTGATCTACTTGATGATCCCCTGAACGGATAATCACTAAGCTTATTATTAAAGAAGCAGTAATATTTGATGTAGGTATCCTACTAATTCTGATGTGCACTTAATCATTCTAAGCTTGTAATAAAGCTTTGAAACTGCTTGAGAAGAAGATTGTCGGTTTGGGGGGACTTTTAAACTTAAAAATGAATAATATGACAAGTAATTAGGGGAAGCATAATTCAGAAGCATTCCTTTGAACAAGAAGAGTATGGGTTACATATTTCATGCCTACTGACATTACTTTCACCTACAATGTACTATAAAGATGATTCCGTGTTGGAGTGCAGACCTTGCAGTCAAATGTAAATCAGAAATCTAGAAAAAACTTCAAATGACCAGAAGTGGCAGGAAAATGAAGTAAGATCAAGACATGCAGCTAATTCAGAAACTTCGAGATGACCAAAAGTGTATGAAGAAAGTTGAGCATTCAAGTAGATCAAAGGTCACTGAAGACATCATCAGCATTGGAAGCTTCGTGGAAGTTCTTGTTCTTAAAACAATCACCTATTGTCGATTATCCAGATAATGACATAACAAGTGATAGTAATATCATTCCGTATTCTCAATATCTAGAAGAAACGCAACAGGCGATTGTTCAAAATACTAATACTTCTGCACAACAAAATTCCATGATATTATCCATGTTTGAACAAATGTCTAATCATGCAACTAATTGGGATAAGGCTAATAATGAAAGTAAGATTGTTAATGAATCCTTAACCGCTGAGCTTGAAAGATATAAGGAACGAGTCAAAATTCTTGAACAAAGATTTAATGTTGATTTAAGTGGTCGTGAAAAGTTTATTGATTCACAAATGGATGACATGATTCGAATGAAGAATACAAAGTTTGCTGCATTTGAAACGGAGATTGATACACTTAAACAGGCTCTTTCTAAACATGTCAAAGAAAAGGAATCCTTATTAACAACCCTTAATGGTTTTAAAACGGAATTCAAAGAAAGAGAATCTAAATCTATTGACAAAGAGATTGTTTTGGAAAACAAAAATAAAGAATTGGAAAACATTGTCTGTAAGTTGTATCAATCTATGCAAGCTATGCACATGTTAACAAAGCCATAAGTTTTTTATGATAACACACATAAACAAGCTCTTGGATATCAAAATCCCTTTTATCTGAAATGAGCTCAACAGATTAAGCCAATCTTGTATGATGGTAATGTGCTATCTAAAACACATGATGTTCTTTCTGTGGTTGATGATGAAGAGACTTTGATTTTAGCTAAAGAGAGTCGATTAAAAATGGTTGAAAAACAAAATGATCCAATCATGAAGAAAGAGAAAATTAATATTACTCCGATTAATTATTCTTAGTTAAATTAATTAGCTGAAGATTTTGGAAAACGTTTTGTCCCACAACTAGAACTGTCTGCAGAGCAAAAGTTTTGGTTAGAAAGTTCTGACAAGAACTTTGAAGAACCAAGTACTTCAAATACACCTATCAAAATTGAGGTTCCAAGTGAACTTTCAAAAGGAAGTTAAGTAAACAAAAGTCTTAAAAAACTTAAATTTCATCTTACTAGTTTTGACAAAGTGGTAAAAGTAAGAACCACACCTGATGCTATCACTGAGGGGTCGTGGGACTTTGAACATACCAAAAAGGTTTTTCTAACCGAAATAATTCCATGGTTAAACAAGTTTAAAGAATTCTTTAATGAGTTTGATAAAGGTCTTCTTGATGAAATCACTGAAGTACAAACTATTTTCACCTAAATTGAGGCAGCTATGGAACAATGCTTTGTCGACAGGAAATGTTGTGAAATTCAACAGAAACAATTTTTGATTGAAAATGATTAAATCTTGGACAAAATCATATCTCAAAAAATTGTGAATATTATGTTGAATTCTTCTGTTATCATTTGTGATTCTGAGAAAAAGAATGAGGATTATGTGGATACATGCAATAAGCGTCTGGAACTTGAAGTTGAGCTTATAAAAAAGAATGATGTCTATATTGAACTTTCGAAACGGTTTTCAAACCTCGAACAACATTGCTTTTCTCTTAAAGTTGCAAAGCAACTAAATAAAGAAATTTTTCAAAAAGACAAATCAAGTGATAATCAAAATCATCCTGAAATCAAGAATATTTTAAACAAAATGATTTGAAAGCTCAGCTACAAGCAAAGGACACTGTCATCAGCAAACTAAAGGAAACAATTCATTCGCTAAGAGAAAATGTGAATCCCGTGAAAATGAAAAAGGACATAGATAAGATTGAAACAATAAACATTGAATTGGAGCATAATGTGGCAAAATTATTGTCTGAAAACGAGAATTTACACAAAGAAAAAGAGCATTTGATAAAGATTTACAAAGAACTTTACAATTCAATTAAACCGTCACGTGTTCATGCAAAAGAACAATGTGATTCTTGATTGCTAATCTAAATTCTAAGTCGATAGAAAATACAGATTTGAAAATTCAAAATCAAGAAAAGGTGTTTGCAAATGCAGCATTAAAAAATGAATTAAGGAAACTTGAAGGAAAGAATGTGACTGATACCGTTGTCTCAAAACCTTATATTGCTCCAAGAATGTTCAAGCTTAACTTAGAACCATTAGCTCCAAAAGTCTTGAAAAACAAGGATGCACATCTAGAATATATTAAGCACTCTAGGGAACATGCGGACATTCTTCAGGAAGCCCTCTAGATAGTAACTTAGACTCGGCCTGTAAGTATGTTCAAAGAATTCAAGAAGTGTTAGTCTATACTAGAGATACATGCTATTGTCGAACAAGACCTAGTGAGAAATTAATGGCTGTCACACCAAAGAACAAGGACAAGAAAGTTAGATTTGTTTACCATGTCACATCCTCAAGCAACACTCAGAAACAGGTTGATTCCCACAAACCAAAAGACTCTAACAACCTTTGTTCCATTCTACAGGAGTAATCAGTTATACTGGTGCTAGCGGATCAAAGCCTACAGGCAATACAAAGAACAATATGATCTCGCAATCATCAAGTAGCAACAAGACCAATAAAGTAGAAGACCAATCTATGAGGGTTAAGTCTAGGAAGAATAAAAAGAATCATGTTGCCAAAACTGAATGTAATGCTTATGTCATGCAATCTATGTTAAATGTGAATTCTAAATCTGTTTGTGCTATCAGTAATGAATGATTGTTTGATGAAAATCATGATAAATGTGTTCTTGATTATGTTCATGATGTGAATGTGTTGTCTAAATCTAAACCTCCTAAGCGTAAAAGTAAGAAGCAGATATGGAAACCTACGGGTAAAGTGTATTGGTTATAAATGGAAACCTACATGACGTACATTCACTATAGTCGGAAATAAGTGCCCTTTAACTAGGTTCACCTTCACTAAAGTAGTGCCACTTAAGGAAACAACTACCAAATCAGTAGTTACACCAACTCAAGGACTTATGGTTTATAGTGGGAGACCCAAATCAACAAAATTTGTAGGTTCAAGTAACAAATAAAAGATTATAGAATCTCATATTTCTAACCAATTAGAACCCACTTAAACAGGGGAATCCATAGTTTACAATGTTCCATCTTCTTCTCTTATCGATTGTAGGTTGTCCAAATTGTTCTGTGGTATTTAGACTCCGGATGCTCCAAGCATATGACCGAAAACCGCTCTTAGCTCACCAATTTCGTCAATAAATTTCTTGGTACCGTTAATTTTGGTAATGATCAGATTGCTAAGATAATGAGTTACAGTGACTATTAGATCGGGAATGTTACAATTTCTAGGGTTTACTACATTGAGGGACTTGGACACAATCTTTTCTCCGTTGGTCAATTCTGTGACTCAGATCTTGAAGTAGCTTAAACATACATGTTTTGTTCGCAAGAAGGTGTTGACCTACTCACGGGATCTCGGGGAACTAATTTGTATACATTGTCCATTGGCGATATGATGAAGTCTTCTCCAATTTGTCTCTTGTCAATGGCTTCTAAGACTAAGCAAAAACATTTTTAAATATCGATGCACGCGTTGAGGGGGAGCATTTCTGTTAGCCTCAAAATATTGAGTCGAACATGAAGTTCGTCCATTATGAATGGTAGTCTCGGTCAATCAATTATTTAACGTTGTAATAGGAAAGTATCGGGAATCGGGCTCGATAGTTAATCTAATATTGTATATGTTTCGGGTTTAATCCCAAGCAAGTCTCGAGCCCGGTCTGAGTTATTTAACCCACGCACTTACTTAAACCTGACGGGGTATATATATATATATATATATCTTTTCTACTTGGAAATGAAAGCTAACTCTTTTATTTTCCAAGATATTCTTTCTAATAATGTCTTTCTTTTTCTCTAACCTCTCTCTTGTTTCTCTCTCTAAAACCTTCATTTCTTCTTCTCTTTTCTTCCTCGATTCGTGGTTGTTATATGTTATGAAGTGATAATCGGGATCCTACAATTAGTATCAGAGCTACAGTGGATTTGTGTATGATTCTTGTGGCTAAACAAGATCAAATTCGTGAGTTATTAAGTAACTTTATTTGTTCTTGGTTCAAAAAGTCTAACCCGGATTTTTATGCTTAGATGTGTTTATGCTTATGTGTTTAAGCAAGATCTAGGCATAAGATAACGAGTTGTGTAAGAAAAATCAAGTTAAATGGTCATAAAGGGTTTGATTTTGGTGATTTTGTGTGAAAAATACGTATTTTGCTCAAAGAGAAATATGCAGGTATGAATCAAGCGAAATATGTTTTGATTGAAGCGGAACATGTTTCCAGCGAAATATGACAGGTTGCTTCAAGCGAAATATGCAATTTCAAGCGAAATGTGTAATTTCAAGCGAAATATGTTGTACCTCGAGCAAAATATGCAAGTTATCTCAAGCGAAATATGAATGTTTTTTATTAAGCGAAATATGCAGTTTTTGGTTAAGTGAAATATGTTTCTCATGGTAAGCGAAATATGACATTCTCACTTAAGCGAAATATGTTTGTTTGAGACAAGCGAAATATGAAAAAAAATCTCAAGCGAAATATGCAATTTCCAATCAAGCGAAATAACAGGTGAATTAGACAAGCGGTTTATCAAATTAATCAAGCGATTTAAGACTCTGTTTCACCACTTGGATTTTTTTAATTGAATGTTATCTTCAGCCTTTGAACTTAATAACGACACTTAACCAAACACATCAAACATCAACCTAAACCACAAACAAGAACTTAAAAGATAATCAATTCACAACAAACAAACCTTAAACACAATCAATTACTCACTCACGGTTTTCTATTGATTTTGTAAAATCCCGTTAATTCAATTATCGGTTTTAATCATAGACGTGTAAAATCCCGTGAACGTGAATTGCATACAAGACCACAACTTCAATCACATCATATCCACTTAAGATCCAACAACTTTCACACTTCATAATTCATAACCATTCATTCATCATGTCTACTCCAGTCAATACATCCTCAACAGATAGTCAAATGCACAACAATATCATGGCAGCTGGTTCAAAAGATCGTCCACCAATTCGTCCACCTATGCTTGGACCATGAAGAATATTCACAATGGAGATTACTTTTCCTCTACGTACATTGACACAAACCAAATGGGTGAGGGACTTGAGTAAAAAGCATACTATCTGGTCCCTACGTGCCATCTACAGTACTAGTTCAAGCTGTTGTCTGCAACGGAAGGTAATCCAGTAATACAACTATAAACAACAATTAAACAGCTATTGAACATGACTCTATGAGAACAAAGAAACACTTTCTGTCGCTGAAAAAGAAGAATTTTCTTTTCTTGCTTTTAACTAGTATTGGAGATGAATATCTATTCCACTGTTGATGCTTTGTAAAACTTACATGATGAAATTGTGTGGATAGCCATGAAAGGCTACAACCGGGTGAATCATTGAAACGAACACAAGATGTAAAGACCAATCTGTCGTAGGAATTTAGGGAAGTTTTACTTCTCAAATGGAGAAAAAAAAATTTCAAATTTGTAGTCCGTGATATACGAACGTTTTATAAACTGATAAATTTAATTGACAATGAAACAACTTGCAAGTTACTACATGCAGAGTGAATGTTCAATTTCTTCAACATCTTCAAAAAAAGCCTTATTCACTACCCCCATAGCAGCGAAATCTAAGAATTTAGGAGCTACTTCTGTAGTTGAAAAATCTAGATTAAATGTTGCTAAAACTCCAACAACAACAAATAAGGTCTCTAGTGTGTTACCACTATCTCCTGATTCTAGTCAAAGTAGGACACTTAGCAATTACATGAAAAACAAAATTGCAACAAGTTGAAAGTGGCATAAATGGTTTAAAACCAACAATGTTTTAATTGGACACCCAAGAGCAAAATTTCTCAACCACTCTCTTGTGAGACAAAGAGTAGTACCCGTGTTCGATCTAAATATAACACACCGGTTACCACTCAGAAATGGGTAGCCAAACTGTCCACTTTTCCATCTATATTTGTTTAATGTGATGCAGGTGATCCAGCTCGTACTTTAGATTGTTAATAGCGGGTGCTCGAAGCATACGACTGGCAATATGTCACTGCTAAGAAACTTTATTGAGAAATTCATGGGAACAGTCCGCTTTGGGAATGATCACTTTGCAGCAATCACTCGATATGGAGATTATGTTCAAGGCAATCTCATGATAGGTTACGTATACTATGTTGAAGTCCTCGGACACAACTTATTTTTGGTCAAACAATTTTGTGATGGAGATTTAGAAGTAGCCTTTCGTTCAAACACTTGCTATGTTTGGAATATAGAGGGTGATGATTTGCTTACTGGTTCTCAAGAATCTAATCTCTACATTATTTCCATTTTTGAGTTGGCGTCTTCTTCTCCAGTGTGTTTAATGTTCAAAGCAGCATCAACAAAATCATGGTTATGGCACCGAAGGCTTTCTCATTTGAATTTTGGTACCATTAATCAACTCACGTCAAAAGATTGAAATTGAAGTATGATAAATATCACTAATGTTCAGCATGTGAGCAAGACAAAATCAAGAAAGCTTCATTTATATCATAGTTGGTTCCATGCACGAAATCCAAACTTGAATTAATTCATATGTATTTGTGTGGACCAATGAGGGTAGAAAGCATCAATGGAAAGAAATATATTCTTGTGATTGTCGATGATTATTCTCGCTACACTTGGGTATACTTTCTTTGTACCAAAGATGAGGCTCCAGATACAATCATCAATTTCATTAATCAAGTTCAAAGGAATTTCAAGGCTCAAATTCTAAAGATCCGAAATGATAATAGAACTGAGTTCAAAAATGAGAAATTAAGGTCGTTGTATGCAAAGCTAGGCATTATTCATCATACGTCAATTACTCGAACGCCTCAACAAAATGGTGTTGTTGAATGATTTTATCTTTTTAAGCTAAACCTTTTATATATATAATATATAATAAAATATATATAATAAGTATAATCTAAAAATAATCAATGAAACCGAGAAGTAGTATAGAATATCCCCGGGTCGTTTATCCCCAACGAGGCTGTGCTTGAGAATCGATACAGTCGGAAAATTGGAGTTTGAATGAGATTAATGATTTGGGAGTTTAGAAAGATAAATTAATCAATAATAAGCAAAAACGATTGAGAAAAACCTAGACATTATGAAATTAAACTGAAAAACGAGAGCAGGAATCCCGAACAAGGGGTCAAAACCTAAAATCTTAAAAATTTACCCTACAAAGAGATTTTTACTTCTAATCTACTCTAGGTGACTAATAATGAAGAATGAAAAAGACTAGACCGAAAACGGAGTTAAAACGAGCTTTAAAATGAAAAAACAAAAACGGGGCTAAATCTCGTTCTTTAAAAAGTGAGATTTTGCAAAAACGATCCTACGAAAGATTTTCTATTTTTCCTACGTAAAATATGACCAAAGAAAATTTTCTAAAAAAGAAAAATATTTTTTTGATAATTTTTCTATTTTTTATGAATTAATTAAGATTTTAAAGAAAAAAAAATACTAAACTAATTTTTAAAATTCTAAAAAAATTATAGAAAATGCTTGACCCTAAAACTAACCTAAGAAAAATGAGAAACCCGAAATTGAGCTTATAAATAAGCTCAGAAAAAGCTTAAACGAGCTTATAAGCTAATGGACCCAAAATGGTATTTAGAATAAATGTTGCAAAGAGTGAATGGATAGCCCTGCCGGGCCGAGTGGTAAGTGTGTGTGCTTGTTAACGAAAGGGGAGGGGTTCGAGTCCCACTCCCACCCTTTTTTTATTATGCTACAGTAATTTTTAAATCAAATTTTTTTACACAAACTTATAAACCTCATGGGGCTTATCATTTTTTATAACTATGACTTTTTGTCAAAAGCTAAAAATAAGCCAGGAAAGGGGCTCAAAGTTTGGGCAGAGGGCTTATGAGCTTAAAGGCTTAATATAGCTTTTGATTTTTGGCTTATAGACACAATAAGCAGAGAAAGTGAACAATAAGCAAACACAGGCAACAAACAATCCTAATAAGCAAGTAAGAGCTAAAATCAACCACTAATAAGCACCTAATAAGCTAGAAAAGAAATTAAGCTATTTACTACACTAAACTAAATGAAACAGTCAAGGGCCTAATTTGAGCTTAATTTTAAGCCACCTAGAGGCCAAGCTAAGGTTTGAAACTAATGGAGCTTATAAATGAGCTTATTGGCTTTTTATAAAAGCCAAAAGCTCAGGCTAAAGTTAACAAATAAGCTAGAAAAACTGTTTTGAAATTCAAGGTTCAGCACCAGGGCAGTTTTACAAAAGATTTTTGATAAAAAGTGAGCTTAGAAATAAGTTGGGTGTGGCACATATAATAAGCTCAAAACAAAAAATAATGAAAACAGAATAAACGTAAGCTTAAAATAAACTTGTGCCCAAGATTCAAGAGCTTAGTAACCATATGTTTTGATAACTGATAATTGGTCTTGAAAATAAGCATTTTTGACTTTTTGAAAGACATAGAACTTTGTTGACAGATTTAAGAAAAACACAAGTGACCACAAATGGACTTGACTAATGATTTTTGACACTCAAAAATGACCCACTTTGAAACTACAACTCAGGGTTACAAGAGCTTATCCAAATAAGCTCTTTGATTTTCTTTTAAAACTAACAGACTTAAGAAAACAATGAGAAAACTTGAAAAACACTTTTTTGAACTTAAAAACTTTGGAAAACAGACTTTAATTGGCTCACTAAAGTTAGCCAAAGTTGGCCAAATGGCACCAACCCATGACCATACCATTGTGACCCATTTTCATCTTATCCCAAACACCCCTTTAGATTTTTAAAAACAGATTTTAACACTTATAAAGACTAAATTAAGCACAAATTTTTAAAGACAAGTATTAAACAAGCAATGTTAAGCACTAAAAGGTAAAAAGAAAAAGGAAATAAGCACTTGAAAAAGCTAATAAGCAAACAGTGAAAATAAGCTATCTAAGGCAGTTTTGTATGAAACTTAAAGATAAAAGCATGAAATCAATAGAAAACACACATAAGACATAAATAAGCTATAAAAAACAAAAATAAGCTAAAATAAGCACTAATAAGCTGTTGCTACAGTAGAATGCAAGGGAATTTAAAAAAAAGAATTTACCTCACTCCTTGCTCAAAACAGGAGTATTAATAAACCTAAATAAGCTCTAACCTACCCTTTGCTTATAAATAAGCTAAACTAAATACCCAATGAGCCATCCATGTTTGCTCATTCATCCAATAGCTTATAATTCAGCACCCTTGTTCTTTTTCTTTTTGGTTTTTCTTAATTCCTTGTATCAAAGTTTAAAACAGATTAATGATTGCTTATACAAGAGCTTAAAAGTGAACTTAAAATAAACTTAAGTTAACTTGGAAACTTTGGAACACAAATTAAAACATAAGCTGAAATTTTCATTAATCTTAGAAAAATTACAAGTACAAGAAAGTAAACTAAGTTAAAAACTAAAACTGAGTTCTACACTACATACTTTGCCACAATGGCTTTACAAAGCTTATATAGAATAACGAGATAGGTCTCTTCTCTTTGCCTTTGTCTTCTTCTGAATGTGTGCTAGTTTGCGGATAATAGAGCCTTGAGTGTTTGTTTAGAGTTGTAAAACCATATAAAGCCAATCCTAACCCTTTGAACATGAGTGTTGCCCAAATCCGAATGATTTCAACCTTTAGATATCGAAAGAGGAAGTAGGATTGCCAACTTGTGCAAATCCAAGAGGGGGTGGGTATATAGGATTGTGGTACGGGTTTTGGAAGGACATGGTAGTTCAACGAGGTCTGATATTGACAGGTTTGGGGTTTATGAGTTTGGCGGGAAAACGGGTTGGAAGATATACAGTGTTTTAAACACAAGGTGTGGGTTTGGGTAATTGGCAAGAAAGGCCCTCTATGGTACATGCGTTTCTTGCAATTTTCGTCCTTGTGTTTTATGAAGTTTTGAAAAATAACAACAACACCCCCTCATGTATATATAACCAATTGCAAATTAAGTCCTTTTGTGATGTAAGAATCTGCCTTTGGCAGATTCACCCCTGTCCTTTTCAAACTTTTCAACACATGGTACTATAAGCCCTTGTAGTTTTTGGTGGTAATTAAAAAGGGCAATTGGGGCTTGATAATTGGGCCTATCTTTTGGAGTGGCTTGGATTTGGGGCCAATGGTCTTTATATTCCTTCCATAATTCACCAAATGGAGCCTTTGATTTATCTTGGGAGCCCATTTGGTCTTCAAAGGTATACGAATGGGCTTTCCCCACTCCCCGGCCCATGTAAAATGGGTCTTTTGATCCATTAAGTATTCTTCATTGTCGGCTTTGACTTTGACTGTTGACTCTTTGCAATTTGACCATTTCTTTGACTTTTGGTTGACTTGGGCTTTGATTTGACTTTGTCTTTACCACGCTTTTCCATTCCGTGTCCGGTTTTGTCGTTTTGGCTTCGTTTTTCCGTCCCTTTTCTTAGATATCCATTCCTCTCTGCACAACATAATAAGCAAAACAAAGTTATCATTTAATGCCTTAGACTTTTCAGTTCTGGTGGAAAAGTGCGGCGGTTTTAGGGCAAGTGTGTCGCACTTTTGGTCTTTTCAGCAGGTACCATTTTTGCAAAGTTATAGATGATAGAATTCTCTTTTCGTGGCTGCTTGAATCAACTAAAACGGAGTTCGTATGACCGAGTTATGACCAAAACAGTGAACATGTGTCAGGAAGCATTTAGCTTTAGTTCTTTCTTCGTTTAAGCTTCAAATCTTCGTGCTTCCTTACGTTTTATTCCACGACACATACCATGAACCTATAATAGCAAATATAATCGATAAAGTATCAAAAGTTCACGAGAAATGATAAAATAAATGCAAATAACGCCGCCGAAAACATGTATAATTTAGGCGTTATCAATGCTCCTTCTAGGAAGACTGGTATTTGGTCGGGTAGGAAAGCGGACTCTTCTAAGAGAAACATAGTTTTCTCTCCTGAAATGAAGCTTCACTACTTTGATATGAATGATATGGAATTTGATGACATGGAAAATGTGGTCGAGGAAGTGGAGCATGGGAATTTCTTCTAGCGAGAATGGTTGATGGATATTTATGGTTTATTTAGCATTTCTTACAAGTCAATTTATTTATTGGTTCATAGGTTGTGTCGCGTTTGCTTTTAGGTATTTGTTTCATGAGATTGACATGTCAGTCTTATGTTGGTTTGGTTTAAAGCACAAATGGTGCGTTCTTGTTCGCCTATGTAATGGGCTGAGATGTACGACCTCACCTGTCCTGCATTCTTTGTACTAAAACATTTTTTGGTGTAATACATTTTACCGGGGAAACCCTTTATCAAAAAAAATTTATACTTGCGAAATCGTCATTCTTGTTTGACCCTTGATACAAAACTTACGGGTTCAGTTTCTAATCATTGCAATAAAAAAGTCTATGTGTTAGTAAAGAAAAATGACACTAGTTTAAGGGTTAAATAATATTTCAAATATAAATTTAGTTGTACATGTTATCATCTTTAATAAAAGGTATAATAGTTTACTAACATTACTCAATAGTAAGATTTATCATTTAAAAATTTTAGTTTAGTTTGTATATAGGCAATCAATATTACTTAAATCATATAAACACTCAATAGCGGACGAGAACGACGCCATTTTGTGTTTGCTGGGCTCCCGTCTTTCAGGCCCGCCTAAAAAGTGTTGGGCCGGCCTTTTTTTTAACTTAGATACTATCGACGCAAACATATACATATGTTGCAACATATATAGTACCAATACACACATACTGTTGATCCCAACTTAAGATCGATTCCTTAGCTTGTAAAGGTTAAGTTACTTTGGATAAATCCAAAACAACTATGGTAGAAACTTTATGAATACTAAAGAGTATGCGGAATCTACTCTTTAATACTTAGAAGAATATTAATGAAACAGTAAACTGTATGAACAATGATATTACTGAAAAGCTCCAATATTATTATTATCAATAATACGAGTACTCTGTGTAGTACTAGGGTTTACAACCTTGAAGCTATATATAAAAAACATATGAATGTGTATCTATAACCATAACCTAGGATCTCCTTTTATACACCAAGGAGTCCTTTACAAGATAACTACAAATCTTCTATAATTCTAATAGATAACTGCAAATCTTCTAACTTAATAAGATATACACTGAATAAGTCAATACATATCACTTAACACGTCTTTATCACTTTAGCAGTCTTAATCTTCATGCAGCAGTCTTAAGTCCTTCAGCAGTCTTAAGTTAGTACTGGCAGTACTAACTTACTCTAGCAGTACTAACTGGTTAGTACTGGCAGTTGTAACTTGAGCAGTACTAACTCTTGGCTTGGCAGTACTAAGTATGAAGACTTTTAATTCCTAACAATCCTCCCCTAAACTTGTGATTTACCTCCAAATCATCAAGTTTCTTGA
Organism: Tanacetum coccineum; assembly: GCA_026074375.1. Lineage (NCBI taxonomy): Eukaryota > Viridiplantae > Streptophyta > Magnoliopsida > Asterales > Asteraceae > Tanacetum > Tanacetum coccineum. The sequence continues at coordinate 50,032 of BQNB010018257.1, forward strand.
ATTAAACCTTGTTCTCTGAGAGGATTCTTCCAAACACTTCATCTTCTTGGTCTTTCAGCCTGCATGAATATCTTCCTAAGAAGTTCTCTGGACATCTCATTATCTTGTTCCACTAAGAGCTTTGCAACCAGCATCAATGTAAGAGTTCCCCTTGATAATGGATACTCCTTCTCTACCAGCATGTAGATGTCTATTCCCTTCTCTGTAGACACATGATGCACTCCACATGAATCATATAGCCTCCAAGTTAAATCATGAATATGCTTTTGAAGCTTCCATAACTCATCATCAGTATCTGGTTCAAACAATCTCTTCAACTCAACCCATATCTCTCTTTCTTTGTCATCTGTTGGTTCTATTGATTTGAAGTTCTCTTTAAACAGACTCCACAGCATCACTAAGTCATCCCTGTCTAAGGCTTTCAGCATATCATCAAAGAATTGATGTACCTCAGTATGATTTCCAACTCTGATGATCTTCTAGTACTTCCTAGTACCTTTAGTGTAAATCTCTCAGTCAATTATTGGATACTTAGTTTGTAAAGCTTCAACATTCATCCCTTGCTCTGGAACTATTATCATCATTTGGTATAGCTCTTCTTGTGATAGTTCTTCTTCTTTATCTTTTGGTTCTTCAGCTAGTTCTAAGCTTTCACCAGTCTTTTACCTCTTAGAACTTTCTTTATCAAGTTCTTCTTCTACATCTCCTTTTGAACTTCCAGCTGCTAACCCAGGAACTGCTCTGTCAACTTCACTTTCTATTGGAACAAAAGTGTTTACTCTCATCTGCTTGTAACCTTTGTGTTAACTCTTCATCAGCTTCAACTCTAGCTTGTATGTCTTCTCATTCTTCAACATTGAAAGAGCTAGCTGCTTTATGTACCCTGGCAATCCTCTACCTCTCTTTTTCCTCAAGTTTAGCTTGTAGTCTAAAAACTGCTTCATAACCAAGTCTTTCTTGTTCTTGCTGCAACTTTGTCTTGGTCTGTACTAGCTCTGATTCATCCATTTTACCTTTACCTTTATCTTTGGCTGCACTCTTCCTAATATACACCAGTGTCTCAGCCATAGTAATGTCATTAGCAGTAGAAACTCTTCTTGTAGGACTGGCAGTACTAACAACAGCTACACTAGCAGTAGTAACTGCTACACCAGCAGTAGAAACTGGTTTAGAAGTACTAACATCCTTAGCAACATCAAGATCAAAATCAAATTCCATATCATGCTCGTGCCTCCCCTAAATCTCTGCATCATGTTGTACTAATAAGATGGCAGGATCTTGATCAGTTTCAGCTATCTTCCTCCCCTGTTTGGAAGGATCCTCCAAATCATCTTCATCATTAGAAACAATAATTCTGGCCCTTCTTCTAGCTTGGCTGGACTTAACTTTGTTCTCCAACTTCTTTATCTTCTTGATAAGCTTAGTATAAGCAGCACCATATGTAAGCTTGGTCTGCTTCAAGTCTGTCTCCAAGCTCTCCACCTTCTTTGATAATGTTGTACAAAAAACCATCAATTCTTGTAGTGTCATACTGCCCTCATCACTTCCAAGTGTGTTAACTCTTGGGAGAGGTGAATCATAGGGCATGGTAGGGGTCTTATCAATGTTACCACTGCCCTGTCCTGCTTCTAAGCTAGTGACAGTAGTGGTAGCCCCTCCATATATGATATCCACACCTGTGGAAGCAGCCTCATCTGCTATAAGGGAGTGAGTAGGAGATCTTGGCTAAGGAACCACATATTCCTGTCTGTTTGTTCTCCTAGAGGTTGGTGAAATTGGTGGTTGTGAGGTTGATGGAGCACTGGTGGGTGTGTGATGGGACTCAACTGGGTGTGTTGATCCTTCACCCTGAACAACTAGGCCCTGAACAATCATTGCAGGAAACAATGGAATGTTTTCCCCAGTATAACCCTTAGAAGCCCTCTTCATATTGCTAAAAAGTTTTTGAGTGTGGGTAGGAGCAATATAAAGTCTTGTGTGAGGTTGAAGCAGTCTCTTGTGCTTGTTCAAAAACACATGAATAAATCTTGGATACATTAAGAATTTGTGTTTATTATCCAAGTTTTTCACCATACCATCAAAAATCAATTTAGAAAAATTAAATTTTCTATTAGTGGCCAAGCAAATAATAGCAGTTGCTATATTGCTACTGAATTGTTCCCAAGAGGTTTTCTTAGGACTTAGACAATGTAAAATGGTATGAATGAGAAATCTCCATTGAGGGAAAAGTGTCATTTTTAAAAGGTCAATTTGTCTGAAGTGGACACATACCCCATTAAGGAAAGTTGTTCAAAGATTTCAGTAGTTGGCAAAGAACTAATACCATCAGAATCTGCTAATTGGAGATGCCTTCTAACGGATGCCTCAGTAACAATCTTAACTTTGCCATCTATTGTAGCAGTTAATTCAATATCTCCATTATCAAGTGTTTTGGCAGTAGCAATTTCCCAAAACTGTTTGATGAGAGAAACATAGATAGTGGGATTTTCTGTAAGAGCATACCTTATGTGACTAGCATTGAGAAAATCCACTATTTGGTAAAATCCTTCACTTCCCTCTGGTTTCTTTAAGTAGGCGACCATGTTGTGTGTGTAACAAAATTCCAAATTCGCCATTGTTGATTAAGAAAAGTTCAATTAGAGTTCTGGGTTATGATTGTGTATGAGAGTATGTGTGTTTGGCAAAGTCAATTATAGATAGCACTTGAGGTTTTGATTGGACCGACTGAATTTATCTTGAAGAAATCTTGTGATTTAAAGAAAGATTATGAATTATCCAGAATAAGGAAACCTATAAGTGAAGTAATTGGCAGAATTATCTCAAACGGCTATATTTAATTGCCAAAAATCTGTTATTCCTAAACAGTACTAACGGTAGCCTAGCAGTACTAAGTTTAGCCTAACAGTACTAAGTAATGCTCAGCAGTACTAACTTTTGAGTTACCAGTTTTAACCTCAATTTCGTTCCAAAAAGCATTCCCATCAGCAATTTTGATTCTCACAAGCTCTTTTTCTGTTTTTCATTCTCACCAATTTCTCTCATTTCTTTTAGCTCACCAATTCACTCTATCTGTTTTATTCACACATCTCTCTTTTTGTTTTTCATTCTCACCAATTTCTCTCATTTCTTTTATCTCACCAATTCACTCTATCAGATTTTATTTTCACACATCTCTCTTTCTGTTTTTCATTCTCACCAATTTCTCTCATTTCTTTTAGATCACCAATTCACTCTATCTGTTTTTATTTTCACACATCTCTCTTTCTGTTTTTCATTCTCACAAATTTCTCTCATTTCTTTTAGCTCACCAATTCACTCTATCTGTTTTTATTTCCACACATCTCTCTTTCTATTTTTATGCTCACAAATTTCTCTCATTTATTTTAACTCACAATTCTCTCTGTCTGTTTTTGATTTCTCTCAATGCTCACAGTAATAATTATAACAGCAATACTAATTATACTTACCAGTAGTAAGTTAGGCCAATAACACTAACTTGAATTTCATCATTAGCTGCTATTTCATTCCATTTCAAGCATCATTTGTGCATAATCTGCTACATATTAACACAATTAACACAATTAACCTCCCCTTAATCAATACTTCAGAGGTTAAGCATTCCTATACTTGCAATCAGATATTGAAATCTGCCAACAAAAAAAAAAAAAAGAACAAAAAAAAAAAAAATAAAAAAAAAAAAAAAAAAAAAAAAAAAAACGAAAAATGAAAAACAAAAAAAAAAAAAAAAAAAAAATCTGCCAACATCAAATGCTTTTGTGAGCAAATCTACAACATTCTGATCTGTGTGAATCTTGATCATCTGAATAAGCTTCTTCTTATTGGAATCTCTGATAAAATGATGTCTATCTCATAAATTGTGATTAGTCTTGGAGTGAAACATGGATTCTTACTATGCATATGGTGCTTTCATTGTCAATGAAAATCTTGGTATTCATGAAATTGTATCCATAATCTAGCATTTGATTTTGAATACAGAGTACTTGTCCACAGCAACTAGCAGCAGCCATATATTCTGCTTTAGTAGTAGAGTTGGTAACTATAGTTTGCTTATTGCATTGCCATGAAATCAATATGCTTCTAAGAAATTGACAACCTCCTGCTGTGGATTTCCTGTCTAAACTTGCACCATCATAGTCACTATCAGTATAAGCTTCCAAATCAAATGGTGAGTCCTTAGGATACCAAAGGCCCAATTTAGGTTGACCTTTCAAGTATCTAAAGATTCTTTTCATAGCATGAAGATGTGAAACTTTAGGTGTGACTTGGAATCTTGCACAAGCACATACAACAAACATTATATCTGGCCTTGAAGATGTTAAATACATCAATGAGCCAATCATTAATCTATATAAGTGAACATCAACATCTTCAACATTTTCATCCTTCATCAAAGGCTTTAAAGTCTCCATAGGTGTACTTGCTGTCTTCACAGTTGAAAAACCAAACTTCTTCAAAATTTCATCCACATACTTGTCTTGACTGATGAAAATCCCATCATCTTTCTATGTCACTTGTAGTCCTAAGAAGAAAGTGAGCTCACCCATAGAACTCATCTGGAACTTCTTGTGCATCAATTTCTCAAACTTAGTGCATAACTCCTTTTTAGTAGATCCAAAAATGATATCATCAACATATACTTGAACTAGTAGAATATCACTTTTGACTCTTTTAATGAACCAAGTCTTATCTATCTGACTTCTTTGAAATCCATTGTCCAATAAATAGGTAGAGAAAGTCTTATACCAAGCTCTAAGAGCTTGATGTAGACCATATAATGTCTTTTTTACCTTATAAACTCTGTCAGGGAACTCAACATCTTTAAACCCTGGAGGTTGACAGACATAAAATTCCTCTTCAATCTTTCCATACAGAAATGCACTCTTCACATCAATCTAGTATACTACAAAGTCTTTGAATGAGGCATAGGCTAAGAACAGCCTAATTGCTTCTATCCTAGCAACTGGAGCAAAAAACTCATCATAATCTATTCCCTCTTCTTGAGTGTAACCCTGTGCAACCAGCCTTGCCTTGTTTCTAATCACAATACCTCTTTCATCTTTCTTGTTCCTGTACACCCATTTAGTACCAATGGCTCTTTTGCCATGTGGTAAATCCACCAAGGTCCAAACCTGTTGTAACTTGAACTGCAGAAGCTCTTCTTGCATAGCTTCTATCTAGCTTGGATCTTTTAATGCTTGGATTACCTTTTTGGGCTCTTCTTGGGATAGGAAACAAGCAAACAGACAAGTATGAAGGTCTTTATGAGTTTTCCCTTCATAAACAGCACTAATAAACCCTTGTTCATTTGTAGTCTTTGTCATTCTCCTTGTCTGTACACCAGACTGCACATCACCAATCACATGATCAAGTGAATGATCTTTATGGATTCTTGTATTTGGAGTAGAAGGAAACTAGATTTGTTTGTGGAGTAATTTGTTTTTTTGGCTATTTTATCTATTTATGTTTCAGTCAGACCAAAGGAATCAGCATGTGTGGCTTCAGTGGAGTAGTAGTAAGCTGTTAGACTAAACAGTAATTAATATTTAGACTACAGTATTATCATTTTGTAATGGCAGTTATTAATACTGGCCCAAGCCGTTAATTAACATCTTGGTACTATTTTCAGGGTTTCTCTTGTCATCAATTCCATTTTCTTTTATTTCACCTTCATCATCCTTCTTTTCAGCATCACTAGAAGGTTGTGGTTCATCATTACTAGCATTCTTTAAAGAAAGAATCTAAAATTGTGAAACCATCTTTCGCATGTGGCATCAATGTTGATGTCTTGCTAGTCCTGTCTCTTTGACTAGATTGACATGCCACCAATACTTCTTCTGTACACTACTTAGATCATTAGAGTTTGTATCTGCAACAACTGGCACATAATTCATTGATTTTGTCAGAACATCAATATCAAACAGCCACTTTGGTCCATCACCTGTAATAATAGGCTTATCCTCCAAGAACCTAATATGCAAGTTTTCTTCTACTTTCCTAGTTCTAATGTTGTATACCCTAAAAGCCTTACTATTCAATGAGTATCCAACAAAGAATCCTTCATCTGACTTTCCATAAAACTTACCTAAATAATCTAAGGTATTAAGAATGGTAACATGACACCCAAATGGTCTCATGAAGCTTAGAACAAGTGTTCTACCTCTAAACAGTTCGTAAGGGGTCTTGTTATAAGGCTTAACTACTAATATCCTATTCTGCACATAGTAAGCAATATTAACTGCTTCAGCCCAAAATGTAGTAGGTAACTTAGAGTCAGCTAACATGGTTCTAGTAGCCTCAATTAGTGTCCTATTTCTTCTCTTAGCAACACCATTTTTCTGAGGAGTTATAGCTACACTAAATTCCTTCTTAATGCCTTTCTTTTCACAAATTCACTCATAACTCTATTTTTGAACTCTGTTCCATTGTCACATCTGATAATCTTTACTTTCTTATCAACTAGATTTTCTATCTTAGTTATAAAGCTCTTAAGAATGCCACTAGTCTCATCTTTAGATGCTAAAAAGAAAACCCAAGTAAATCTGCTATAATCATCAGTGATAACTAGACAATATTTCTTATTCATTAAGCTGCTTACAAAAGTTGGACCTAACAAGTCCATATGCAACATGAATAAAGGCTGAGTAATAGAGTTCTGAATCTTAGACTTACAAGAGGCTTTGTGTTGCTTTCCCTTAAGACAAGCAACACAAGTTTGGTCATTTTCAAAACGTTTTAAAGGTAAACCTCTCACACAAGATTTTCCTTAACAAGTTTATTAATAGTTTTAAAATTTACATGACCTAGCCTCCTATGCCATAGCTTTGATTCATCAAGTGTGGCCTTTGCAACAAGATAAGTTAAACACTCTTTAGGAACAATATTTTTCATATCAACACTGTACATATTGTTCTTTCTAGGAACTTTAAGTAAAACCTGACTCTCATCAGCTAACTTAAAGTCAGGAGACAGAATAAAACATCTAGTGTCAGTAAAAAGAACACTGTTCTTTTTGTCACACATCTGTGAAACACTAAAAAGGTTAAACTTTAACTCCTTGACAAAGTACACATCCTCAAAATCAAGCTTACCAGTTTTAAGAGTTCCTTTACAAGGAATTTTCCCTCCTCCCCCAATAGTAACATATCCTCTATTAAATTCCTTGAAGTTTGAGAGATAAGACATGTTATATGTCATGTGCCTTGAGCATCCACTGTCAACATAGCCTTGATCTTCTTTTTGTGGATCACCCTGCACATAAAAATAAGGAAATTAGTTTCCTTTGGGGACCCAAGCCATTACTGACTTGGATCTGCCTCGTGCATCAACATAATTATGTCTCTTTAAAGTAATTGATGCACTATTAAGTTTGGTAGGTCTCCAAACCTAACATGATGAGGCCTTAACAACATTAACCTGATTTGCCCTCACAGCATTAACTACTGCTGAATTTGGCCTAGCAGTATTAACTTCTTTTTTCCTAGTAGTATAAAATTTACCCTTAGCAGTATTAACATTTTGGCTAAAATTTTTGTTAGTTAATGCTGTTCTTATTTGATAAGGCCTCTTTACAGTTGATTGTGCTGATTTAGAAAAATGTGACATTGGTCTAGCACTATAAACTATAGTTTTGGGATGAGCATTAGTAACAGGCCTAGCAGTATTAAGTGGTCTTAGGCCAGTTTTCATTAAAACTGCTCTTGGAACCATGTTCCTGTGAGCACCAGGGTGAGCCTTTTTAGCAAAATAATTGTAATTCACCCTTGTATAATTATTCCCAGATACCACCCTTTCCTTTTGATGGTAATTGCAGTGAGCCTGCACATGGTCAAAACTTCCACAGACAAAACAAGCTTTATTATACATTACAAAGTTACTTCCTAGTTGTTGGGACTTCTGATTATTCTAGTTTCTTTGATTTCCTCTAGGAGTTTGTAACCTATACATTTCAGCATACTTAACTGGTTTCCTAACTGGTTTTTCTTGTTGTTTAAATCTAACAAATTCTATCTTAGCAATAGTAGGAAAAACAATTTTCTTCTCATCTGACACCAACTCCTCAATCAATGGGGCATCAGGAGATTCCCTAACCTCATTAGAAGTATCTTCACTAACACTCTTACTAGGATTAGGTCCATAGCCTTCAAACTCAGGCTGTTGGAACTCCTCTAGACCAGAGTAGGACAAATCAAGATTTAGGGTGAAAATAACCCTGTATGAGGTGGTGGAACAACATTATAGCTTACAAACCCCACACCCTTTCTACTTTTATCAGTTATCTGACTCCCTATTAATTTGTCTAGACTCTTAGAAGCATTATCAAAATTTTCAATTTTAAGTTGATTACTTTATTTTTCTTGCGTAAGCTTTTCTAACTCACTTTTAAGCATACTAATTTCTGAGTCTTTATATGAGATATCTCTTTTAAGAACAACAAGTTGCTCATCCACAGATGCTAACCCTCTTTTATAAGTAGCTAAATTGAACTCAGATTTATTAAACTCTATTCTTAAATTTTCAAGTTGAGTTTTAAGAGTTTCAAAGCTTTTTAGACAGGTTTTTGAACAAGTTTTGTCTTTATGTACCTCAGAGTCTAAAAAATCCATAAGAGCCATGTTTGTAGGTATAACAACCCGCAATTTTCATAAATGTAATTTCCACTATGATCATTTTCATAGGAAAATTTTCGCTTTATTTCATGCCAACTATGTATCATAACAAGTAAACGAGCTCTCGCAAATGACCTATGCCTATTTCTATCTATGTTTACATCAAGTAAATATCCTAATATGTCAATTCAACAATCTAACATCCATTTTATCATGTACGTTATCTATTTAACGTAGTTTTCTCGACGATAATACCAAATAAGCTTAAACCGTTATCGTATACCTCTAAACCCTAATTCCATGAGAAGTTAACATCTAAAGTGAATGTACAAGCTACTAAAGCATATATACAAGTAAAATAACATCTCATTTGAATATACTTTCCTTTTAAAATAAGGTACAAGTCCTTTAATGCATAATGTACAAGTCATTAATGCACGATATCCAAAATAGCCGTTTTACCTCTGTTTTTCTAAGTAATCTTGTACAATCTATCAAGTACAAGTTACAAGCAAGTCATGCACTTCATTTACATTCTATATTTATTCTCAATTCATGAAATCATAAGAAATCCAAGTTAGAAACCCTAACCCGAGCTAAATAATAACCCGTGACCCGTTTCTTGGTTTTTATGCATTTTAAACCTCAACCACTATTCAAATAAGTTGTAATAACATAAATTACAATATTACAAATCACATTCCATCATCATTTCACCATTTTTACAACAATATACACGAATTGAATCATGAAAACCCTAGACGAACCCTAATTTGAACTCATGAACCGTTAAACCCTTTTCACCCATTTTAAATGCAAACCATTAATCAAAATGTGTTGTAAACTCATAATATAAACCTTACAAACATTAATCTATCATTTTTAATTCAATGCACTCGAAATCCAAGCCAAAAACCCTAACCGAATCTAAAACTGACCCGCGACTCATTTTTTTTGTAATTTCTACCCATTTTCAATGTAACCAAGCATGCACACTCCACAATGACTAAGCTAATTCAGCTAGGAGCAGCTTACAAGCACCTATAAACAATAACTTGGCCACCAAGAAGGCCACATCTCCCTCTTTTGCTCCACAACAGCCGTGGCACCACAAGGAGTCTCCACCTCTCCAAATTAAGCTTCAAGTCTTGCTAATTCATACCATAGCCTTCCATGTCACTCCATAGCTTCTCCATATCACCCCCACCTATCCAAGACTTGGGCACAAAGCCTTCTTGTCCACCAAGGCTCATACGAGTATAAATAGGGGTGTTATGCCTTCATTCTTACTCACACCTTCAATTATTTCTCTCTAATCATCAATGGCAGCAAAGTTATAATCAAGGAGGTCCTAAGAAGTCCCAAGTACAGAAATCAAGTGAAGAATCCAAGCCTTGAAGCCCCGAAGCTCTAATTCTAGGCGTACGAGTGGAATTCGATCCATTTCGACCCATTTTTGAATCTTCAAGCTCAAACCTAGGTTATTTAAGCTCATAATCTATTCTATAACTCTTATAATGTTCATATGATCCTAAATATACTCTTGTTACAAGCTTTTAACTTTAAAATCATTCCTTCTTGACTTTTGATCCAAAACGAACCCATGAAACCCTAATTTTGTGTTTTTCTTCAATCTATAAGCTAAAATGGTAAACTAAAGTTATAAGCTATTCTAATAAGCTTAACTAATGATATTATAATCACTTTATTAAGTCTTGAAAGAATTTGAGCTTAAAACCCGCGCGTTTTCGTTATAAAACCCTAATTCGACCCGTTTTGATTTCTGGCTTAACGAATCATTAATCTGAACTTTCGTTACGTTAAAACATCATATTTTAGCTTATATTAATAAGCTATAACCTGCAAGTTACTTTTCATATTGAAAAATATCGTTATTATGGATTTTGGACTTGTTTTGTAAATCATTTTCATGCAAGGGGTATATACTGTAACTTTTGAAAACTTATAAGTACAAGGACTATTTTTGCCATATTTCTAAAGTTATAACTATAGGGGTCTATTATGTCACTTTCCAAAGTATGAGGTTTACTTTGTACATCTTCTAAACTAGAAGGACCAAACTCGTAAAAGTTTATAATCCAAGGGTATATTTTACCATTTTTCATTCTTAAGGGTCTAAAATGTAACATTTTGAAAAAGTGTAGAAATGTGTTCAAAACCTTATAAGACATAACTTTAATTAACGCTTGACGTGCTTATCATTTCCAATTATTAAGCAAAACGCTTAAAACCGATTATGTTATAACTATTATATAATTCATCATCGATGTGCTTTTAAAAATCCTGTCCCAAATCTATATCGTACCACAATACTAGGGAGCTTCATATTAAGGGGTTTCATCTTGGTATTATGTTCTGACTGAGTTGTTGGGTTTACGATTTAAAGTGCCCTAGCTCCTCAAACGTTTACTGAATGACCTCTGAATTATGATGGCCCGAACGGTGATACAATAATTCCAAACTCTCCAATCAAACTTATAACAATATTAAACTCTTAGAATCAAAGTTCTAGAGTACAATCTTCCTAAGACTCGACATATTATCCCAGGTTACGTGACGAAGCTGCTTTCTTTCAAGTTGATATACTTTCCGCCCGAGTAGATAACGTCGTACTACCATACAGACGCCTTTCCTTTGATATACTTTTGCTGTTAATCAGATTTCCCTATTAAGGTGAGTTCATAGCCTCGCTTTTCAATCTCTTTAATGTTTTCATAAACCCGCGAGGGGGATACATGCTTAAACTATGAATTTTGAATAACATGATTGTTTTACCATAAATGCAAGTGTTTTCTGTATGCTATCCAGATATATTATTGCCTAAGTAGCTTCCAGTGCCATTATTTCCATATCATGAACCATTAATTGCTTACGAGTGAGCGCGAATATTGTGAATAGATCTATTGGGGGTGACGACTCCCGTTTGTATACCCATTCATAGGGTAGCCAAACACACTATATTTGACCTAATGGGTAACCTTGGCAAGTTACCTTTCCACGGGGACATCTGTTCCCCAACCAATGTCACTACGGTGATTTCCCTGTTAACGTATTGGTGTCATGAGCTTAGATGCAATAATAATGTTACCACATTTCTATGATAATTGTATTCGTTGCAATTATTACCAATTACGGGTGTATAACAACGTAACCCACTCACTATTAAACTTGCATTCAACCATATAATATTCAACTGTTTTCCATGATAATCATTACAATTATTACCACTTATATAACAACGTAACCCACTATCTCTTATGATAACTTGTATTCAACTATTACATTTCAAACCTATGAATTTCACTCAACCTTTGTGTTGATCCTTTTTAGCATGTTTATCTCAGGTAATTGAGCAACTTATGGCATGGAGTGGCATGGACTTGAAGATGGCTAAAACTTGTTATCATTCACATTTTATGTTTCTAGATTTTGGGACCTGCCTTTGTAAAACTCTGAATGATAACGTATCTTTTAAAAAAAACATCTCTTTTGAGTCGTTTTCTATGATTGTGACTGTTGTACTATGAAGTAATACCCTAGATTAGCTTCCGCTGCTATATTGTAAAAATTGGGGTGTTACAGAGTGGTATCAGAGCTCACGGTTATAGAGAACAAGGGTAAAACCTTAACTATACCTACTTTTCTTTTGCCATCAATGTCCTCCGTGCCACTACATTCCCTGAATTGTGAAGATGCCACTACTTTTTCCGAATAGTATGTAAAAATACATAACTATTATACTATTATATAAGTAACTTATGTTATTTACTATTGGGTTGTTATAGTCATGTCTTCGTCCCCTCACTCTACTATCATCCCCTCTGATTCTGATATTAATGATGCTATTCCACCACCCCAAGTTATTTTTGCTCTACCAGTTGTTTTACCACCATCTCCAGTATTATCACTATCACCACCAGGAAACACCTCTCCTAACTTTTCAGATGATTTAACTAAAGAACTTTTATCCTCACTATCTATCTCACTTTTTCATGATGATCCGTATATGAAGATCATACAAGCATATGATACCATTCCACCACTTCAAGTTATTATTACTCTACCAGCTATTTTACCACCATCTCTAGTATTATCACTATCACCAATGTTTGATTCTTGAGATTTCTTTCCTTCTGAAAAGATTTCATCACCTAAAGACACTGAAACACCTATATCTCCATCTTTATTCAGTTGGATCTTTCTTCTCGGGTTGGTCAACTAACTATCATCCCAGACTATCCTTTGATAAGATTCTAGAAGCTGTATGCGGACTGTATCTCAAAAACATACAAGGAAGAAACCACCAGATTGAGTTTTCTAGATAATCACCAAACCACTAAATGTATGAATAATGACACTTGTCAAAATTTGCTATGTAAATTACATAGACAAGTTATTTATACAGTGGTGATACCATTATACCTTGTTGTTTCATGATACCAATTTTGTATTTGTCTATCCTATATCCTGTAATATGATGACCCATATCTTTATCCGGGATTACTATAATTCTTTTACTATCTGATTTTCTCAAACCTTTGTACCTAGAAACACTAAGCCTCCTATTAAATCACTCATTCCATGATCTCTGTATTCTAAAATTTTCTGTTATATCCTGCAACGTAATAACAAGGAAACACACAAGAATCTATACAATGTCAAATGATTTCAATACCACTAGGTATGAAAATTTTGACAAATACTTATGATAGCATTCTTATTCAATGTTGACTTCTAAAGGTTAATGGATAACGATTCTTTACGATCAGAATGGTGCAGCGGAAGTGTGGTAGGCCCATAACCTACATGTCACATAAATCGAAGTATTCCATCTAACCAGGTTCTGACAAGATATATCAGGATCTGGAGAAATTCTATTGGCTGTTATCAAGAGGTGTGGTCTTGAAATAAGTAGACGTGTGAAAGGAGGCAATTATAATTATGGTGCGCAACATAATTATAAATGCATCACACCCGTGGACTTGTGACCTTGATTATCCTAACATAAAGATCAAATTCATGCCCAGTACCTAGATCTATTCCCAAACAATACCACTACAACTTTTAACTAAATCTCAGGACGAGATTTCTTTAAGGAGTGGAGACTATAAAAACCCGCAATTTTCATCAATGTAATTTCCACTATGATCATTTTCATAGGAAAAATTTCGCTTTATTTCATGCTAACTATATATCATAACAAGTAAACGAGCTCTCGTAAATGACCTATGCCTATTTCTATCTATGTTTACATCAAGTAAATATCCTAATATGTCAAGTCAACAATCTAACATCCATTTTATCATGTACGTTATCTATTTAACGTAGTTTTTCTCGACGATAATACCAAATAAGCTTAAACCGTTATCGTATACCTCTAGACCCTAATTCCATGAGAAGTTAACATCTAAAGTGAATGTACAAGCTACTAAAGCATATATATAAGTAAAATAACATCTCATTTGAATATACTTTCCTTTTAAAATAAGGTATAAGTCCTTTAATGCATAATGTACAAGTCATTAATGCACAACATCCAAAATAGGTGTTTTACCTCTGTTTTTCTAAGTAATCTTGTACAATCTATCACGTACAAGTTACAAGCAAGTCATGCACTTCATTTACATTCTATATTCATTCTCAATTTATGAAATTACAAGAAATCCAAGTTAGAAACCCTAACCCGAGCTAAATAGTAAACCGTGACCTGTTTCTTGGGTTTTATCCGTTTTAAACCTCAACCACTATTCAAATAAGTTGTAATAACATAAATTACAACCTTACAAATCACATTCCATCATCATTTCACCATTTTTACAACAATATACACGAATTGAATCATGAAAACCCTAGACGAACCCTAATTTGAACTCACGAACCGTTTAACCCTTTTCACCCATTTAAAATGCAAACCATTAATCAAAATGTGTTGTAAACTCATAATATAAACCTTACAAACATTAATCTATCATTTCTAATTCAATGCACTCGAAATCCAAGCCAAAAACCCTAACCGAATCCAAAACTGACCCGCGACTCATTTTTTTGTAATTTCTACCCATTTTCAATGTAACCAAGCATACACACTCCACAATGACTAAGCTACTTCAGCTAGGAGCAGCTTACAAGCACCTCTAAACAATAACTTGGCCACCAAGAAGGCCACATCTCCCTTTTTTGCTCCACAACAGCCGTGGCACCACAAGGAGTCTCCACCTCTCCAAATTAAGCTTCTAGTCTTGCTAATTCATACCATAGCCTTCCATGTCACTCCATAGCTTCTCCACATCACCCCCACCTGTCCAAGACTTGGGCACAAAGCCTCCTTGGCCACCAAGGCTCATACGAGTATAAATAGGGGTGCTATGCCTTCATTCTTACTCACACCTTCCATTCTTTCTCTCTAATCATCAATGGCAGAAAAGTTCTAATCAAGGAGGTCCTAAGAAGTCCCAAGTGCAGAAATCAAGTGAAGAATCCAAGCCTTGAAGCCCCGAAGCTCTAATTCTAGGCGTACGAGTGGAATTCGACCCATTTTTGAATCTTCAAGCTCAAACCCAGGTTCTTTAAGCTCATAATATGTTCTATAACTCTTATAAAGTTCATATGATCCTAAATATACTCTTGTTACAAGCTTTTAACTTAAAAATCATTCGTTCTTGACTTTTGATCCAAAACGAACCCACGAAACCCTAATTTCATGTTTTTCTTAAATCTATAAGCTAAAATGATAAAACCCTAATTCGACCCGTTTTGATTTCTGGCTTAACGAATCATTAATCTGAACTTTCGTTACGTTAAAACATCATATTTTAGCTTATATTAATAAGCTATAACCTGCAAGTTACTTTTCATATTGAAAAATATCGTTATTATGGACTTTGGACTTGTTTTGTAAATCATTTTTATGCAAGGGGTATATACTGTAACTTTTGAAAACTTATAAGTACAAGGACTATTTTTGCCATATTTATAAAGTTATAACTATAAGGGTCTATTATGTCACTTTCCAAAGTATGAGGTTTACTTTGTACATCTTCTAAACTAGAAGCACCAAACTCGTAAAAGTTTATAATCCAAGGGTATATTTTACCATTTTTCATTCTTAAGGGTCTAAAATGTAACATTTTGAAAAAGTATAAAAATAAACTTTCGTTACGTTAAAACTTCATATTTTAGCTTATATTAATAAACTATCACCTGCAAATATCATTTGGAATCTAAATAAAATTGCATGGCGTTCTACGATAAGATTTGTTTGCAAAAGTATTTCATGCGAGGGGGGATATATCGTAAACTTTCTTTCCTTTCTGAAACTTATAACTAAAAGGGCTGAAAATGTTATTTTTATCAAAGTTATAACTATAGGGGTCTATTATTTCACTTTCCAAAGTACAAGGTTTACTTTGTACAACTTTTTAAACAGAAAGGACCAAACTTGTAAAAAGTGAAAACTCCAAGGGTATGATTTTTGTCATTTTTTTCATTCTTAAGTTCCTAAAATGTAGTCATTTTGAAAAAGTATAGAAATGTGTTTCAACAACCCTTATAAACATAACTTTATTAACGCATTGACGTGCTTATCATTTCAGTTATTGAAAACGCTTAAAACGATAATGTTAAACTTTATATAATTCAAACATCGATAATGCTTTAGAAAAATCATGTCCCAATCTATACACGACCACAATACTAGGGAGCTTCATATTAAGGGGTTTCATCTTGGTATTACGTTCTGACTGAGTTGTTGGGTTTACGATTTAAAGTGCCCTAGCTCCTCAAACGTTTACTGAATGACCTCTGAATTATGATGGCCCGAACGGTGATACAATAATTCCAAACTCTCCAATCAAACTTATAACAATATTAAACTCTTAGAATCAAAGTTCTAGAGTACAATCTTCCTAAGACTCGACATATTATCCCAGGTTACGTGACGAAGCTGCTTTCTTTCAAGTTGATATACTTTCCGCCCGAGTAGATAACGTCGTACTACCATACAGACGCCTTTCCTTTGATATACTTTTGCCGTTAATCAGATTTCCCTGTTAAGGTGAAGTTCATAACCTCGCCTTTACTTATTTACATGTTTTATAAACCCGCGAGGGGGATACATGCTTGTTTACAAACTCTTTTACATACTCGTTTATCTTATAACAATGTGATTACTTTTCAAAGACTTAGTGAGTTCATAGCCTCGCTTTTCAATCTCTTTAATGTTTTCATAAACCCGCGAGGGGGATACATGCTTAAACTATGAATTTTGAATAACATGATTGTTTTACCATAAATGCAAGTGTTTTTTTTCCAAATGTATGCTATCCAGATATATTATTGCCTAAGTAGCTTCCAGTGCCATTATTTCCATATCATGAACCATTAATTGCTTACGAGTGAGCGCGAATATTGTGAATAGATCTATTGGGGGTGACGACTCCCATTTGTATACCCATTCATAGGGTAGCCAAACGCACTATATTTGACCTAATGGGTAACCTTGGCAAGTTACCTTTCCACGGGGACATCTGTTCCCCAACCAATGTCACTACGGTGATTTCCTTGTTAACGTATTGGTGTCATGAGCTTAGATGCAATAATAATGTTACCACATTTCCATGATAATTGTATTCGTTGCAATTATTACCAATTACGGGTGTATAACAACGTAACCCACTCACTATTAAACTTGCATTCAAGCATATAATATTCAATTATTTTCCATGATAATCATTACAATTATTACCACTTATATAACTATGTAACCCACTATCTCTTATGATAGCTTGTATTCAACTATTACATTTCAAACCTATGAATTTCACTCAACCTTTGTGTTGATCCCTTTTAGCATGTTTATCTCAGGTAATTGAGCAACTTATGGCATGGAGTGGCATGGACTTGAAGATGGCTAAAACTTGTTATCATTCACATTTTATGTTTCTAGATTTTGGGACTTGCCTTTGTAAAACTTTGATTTTAATGAATGATAACGTATCTTTTAAAAAAAAACATCTCTTTTGAGTCGTTTTCTATGATTGTGACTGTTGTACTATGAAGTAATACCCCAGATTAGCTTTCGCTGCTATATTGTAAAAATAGGGGTGTTACAGTAGGGATTTCTTCATCTGCCATATAGCTCCAGTCAAAACCAGCTCCATCAATAGCCACCATGATTTTGGAAGGAGTTTCTTCCACATTTACAGTCCTTCTAGAGCTGTCTTGATTCCTGTTCCTGCTATCTTGGTTCCTATGTCCTCTACATTCCCTTACAAAGTGTCCCATCTTGTGACGGTTGAAACACTCCACCTTGGACTTGTCATATCTAGCTATGTCACTCCCATTGATAGTGATCTTTCTACCAGTTTTTTGAAAAAACCTTATTGTCCTCATGCTCAGCAATGCTAACTGCCACTTCAAATCCATCTCTTCTATGTCATCTTCATGGATTTGTTCAAGGTCCTCATATACAAGTTGAGACCCGTTTGGTTGACTAGCTAAAAAAGCATAAATAGTGTCATCACTTAAGTTAGCAGTACTAACTTAAGTACTGGCAGTGCTAACTTGAGTGCTAGCAAGGCTAACTTGAGTGTTAGCAGTACTAACTCCGTAAGCAGTATTAACTTCATTAGTACTGCTAGGGGATGGCATAAAATCCATATTCTGAGAACTTAAGCTTGAGCTTTAGCTTGCAGTTCTTTTAACCTCTTGTTTAACAATCTTGAAATTTTTGTAGAGATTATCAAAGCTCATTGTGTCTAGATCAGGTTTATTCCTCAAGACCACAACATGAGTATTCCACTCAGAAGGCAGACTTCTTAAAAATTTCAGATTGAGATCTTCTTATGAAATATTTTCACCCAAGATAGCCAGCTGACTTACAATCTTCTAAAGCCTGTTAAA
>BQNB010018258.1:0-60884 GCA_026074375.1 Tanacetum coccineum
ATCTCTTTACCCTCAAAGAAAGCATGAACACCTGCCATTTAAGGCCCATTTCTTTCAAATCATCATGATCAATCTGCTCTAAGTCTTCATCATCTAGTTGTTGACTATTTGACTGATTAGCAAAGAATAAGAATATTAGATCATTAGTATATGATAATGAAGAGGCTTGTCCTTGAGAGCTATGGCCTGCTACAGTAGAAACACCATTGGCAGTATTAACTTCATTAATACTGTTAGTGTCTTCTGTAAAGAGAAAGGCCACATTCTGAGAGTTTGAAGATGATCCAGAGGAACCTTTGATGTCAGCTTCAAACACTTTTAGATTATTGTATAGATCATCAATATCCAAATCATCTTTACTAGCTTTGTTTCTCATAATTAAAGCAACATTATTCCATGATGAATGTAGAGCTCTTAAGAATATCTTATTTGCATCTTCATTAAAAACAGCTGCACCATGAACTTCTAATAGGCTGAGAAGTTTTTGAAACCTATCATATGCTTTATCTAGGCCTTCTGTGTCAGATACAGAAAAGTTTTCAAATTATTGCTTCAAGACATTCTTATGCATCTTCTTAGATTCAACATTACCACCAAATCTACTCTTGATAGCAGCCCACAGAGTTTTTGCATCCTTTATACCATAGAACCTCAGTTGATATTCATCAGGAATAGCCAAAAGCAAAATACTTTTAGCTTTTCTTTCTCTTTGTCTTTGTAATAGTGCTTGAGATAGTCTTTGGAGGTACTTAGTTTCACACCATGTTCTTCTTTTGTTGTTTGAAAGGTTTATCACCATCATGATGACTTGCCATAATGATAATTACGTGTTTGTTGAGGACTGCTCATCCTATGCTCGAAGGGTGTATTACTTTACTCTGCGGATTGGTAGTTTTACAGAAGACATCACATGAGGAGATTCTACTGGTGCCATTTGTGGTGCAGGTTCTTCACCAGACATCTTGTATTATAGGTAGAGATCTGGATCTGAATGAGTTCTTCTTATTCAGAGTTTCATCCTAAAGCTCTGATACCACTTGTGAGTCCCAATGAATAGATCTTCTTAGCTTGTAAGTTTGTTAACATTGAATAGATTCAAAAAAAAAAACTGTAAACTATATGAGAGATACCATGATTATGAATACTACAAGTTATGCGGAATCTAACTTGTAATATTAAGAAGAACAATGTAAACAAAACTTTGAATATATATTGATTGCAAATATTCTGCCTAGGTTACAGAATAACTAACTATGAAAACTTGATGTAACTTAATGTGAAAATTGATATCTCTAACTATGCCATAGGGTTCCTTTTATACACTTAAGGAAAACCCTAATGGGCTTACAAAACGCGTCAAGTGATCATGCATATCTATTCATAATATAACTCATGCATATCACTTAAGCAGTACTAACTATTATACTAACAGTACTAACTATACTAGCAGTACTAACAATGTACTGGCAGTACTAACTAACTATAACTAGCAGTACTAAGTGTAGAAGCTCTGAATCCTAACATCCCTCATCATACTCATTTCAAACTCATCATGCATGATCTTGGCAAAGTCATCACACATTTCTTGACAAGTTGATCCGAATATAATATCGTCAACATATATTTGTACAATAATGAGGTTGGAGTCTTTCTTCTTAGTGAATAGTGTGTTATCTACCATTTCTATGGAGTAATCATGTTTAATAAGAAAGGCTTTTAATCGACCGTACCAAGCTTTTGGGGCTTGTTTTAAACCATAAAGAGCTTTCTTAAGTCTAAAGACATAATTAGGTTTTGCGAAGTCAATGAATCCCGGAGGTTGTGCCACGTAAACCTCCTCATTGATAAAGTTAGGATATGCACTCTTCACATCCATTTTAAGGTTACTTAAAGTTAGATGCGCAAGATAAGCTAAAAGTATTCTTATGACTCTAGTCTAGCTAAGGGTGCCATATGTTTTGTCATAATCAATACCAGCTAGTTGATTATACCCTTTATGGCGACTGTCTAGCTTTGTTTATAGTTACTACGCATTGTCATCTGAGGTTTTTTTATATACCTATTTTGTTCCTTCCATGGCTCATATCTATGGGAGTTTGGGACTAGTTCCCAAACATCATTTAGTTTCAATTGTTTTAGTCCATGCATGGTATTACCCAATTATCATCTTTAATGCTCTTTTATATTTTTTAGGTTCTATTGTTGAATAAAGCAAAAAGAAACTTGCTTTTGTCTTGAGCTTGCGACCTAAGAGTTCTTTAATTTAGATTACCAATACGTTTTCTAGGGGATGAGTTTAAGATTCTTTAATATTTACAATTTGATTTTGTTTCTAAAGAAATTGTTTCAAGATCATTGCCTTTGGTTTTTTTTTTATACCTCAATAGTTTTCTTCGACTAACTCCTTCATCTTCCAATGGTGAAGTTTTAGGCGAGGGAGGAGTTTTCATCGAAAGTTACATTCACTGACTCTTCAACTTTCATTGTTTGTTTGTTAAGTATTATGTAAGCTTTACTATTTTGCGAATATCACTAGGAAAACACCTTCGTACGACTTTGGGTCGAACTTGGTGAGGTAATCTTTTGTTTAAAGAATAAAGCATTTACTTTCGATATATCTAAAATAAGTTACGGTTTGGTTTCTACTTTAAAAATCATATGGAGTTTTTCCTAAAATACGTCTAATAGAAACTCTATTAATTATATAGGTTGACATATCGACCGCATTACACCAAAATTTTCGAGGAATGGATTGTTCATTTAACATGGTTCTACTCATTTCTTGTAGAGTGAGATTTTTTCTTTCTACTACCCCATTAGATTGTGAAGTACGAGGAGCGGAAAAATTGTGAGATACTATTTAATCACAATAGTTTCGAATTGTACTTCATTTAAATTCCACCATGATCGTTTATAATTGCATCAATGGAACATCCTAATTTGTTTTGGATCATTTTGCTAAATATTTCGAATATTTCAAAGGCTTCGGTTTTATTTGCTAAAAATCTAGTCCATGTGAATCGAGAATAGTCATCTACGATTACTAAGGTATAACGATTCCCTCCATAGCTTCGTATGGCGAAAGGGCTAAAGAAATCCAGGTAAAGTAGTTCTAAGCATCTAGTTGTTGAAACTATATTTTTAGCCTTGTGACTTGCATGAGATTGCTTTCTAATTTTGCAAGCATCACAAAAATGTCGGTTGTATTTAAGTTTAGGTAGATTTCTAACTAATTCTTTAGATGCTAATGATTGAATTAGTTGCATATTAGCGTGACCTAATCTCCTATGCCATAGTGTGGAGTTTTGTCTAATGTTGCAAGGCATATTTTGTTTTCCAGTTTATTTCCTAGTTTCATTACATATATTCTCTTTCCTACATTCCTTTACCTTAACCTTTTGTTTTGATTATTTCGCTATCATGCGGTAAATATACTTTTGCATTTCTTATCATAAATTTCGGACCTACACTAAGCAAGTTATATGTTAAGTTATTCGTGATCAACATTTTCAATTATTAATGGGGAGTCTTGGTATCCATACCTTTGCCGTATGTTTACGGTGCAAGTTGCTCTAAAATTTGCTCTTGTATGTGTTTTGAAAGTTATATCTATTCTTTAATCTACTAACGGGTTCTAAGTTTATTCTTATGCAATATTTCATCGGTCGTTGAAGCTAACAAGACAGTTTCATCTTTAGCTCTTTTCTCACTTCATTCTTCTATTGTCGCTCATGCTCTCAATGTATTGCTCTTTGATCGTTGTTCTTTGACGGCGCTTTGGACATTCTCAATGAGGTGATTTGGATTCACACACTAAGACATTTTCTTTCACTTTTTACATAACCATATTTCTACTTCTTTGGATGTTTTTCAATCGCCTCGGTTGTGCTTACAAATCTTCTGTCTTAGTATAGGAATTTCTTAAATCCTTACGGCCATGCATACTCTTCGTCTTCACTCTTCGGAGCTTGAGTTATCTTCATCACTCACTTCCTTTTTCACCTTTAATGCAAGAGATCTACTTTGTTCTTTCTTGCCTTTGACCGTTTCAAAATCTTTCTTTATTACTTCTTCATAAACTTTCAAGTTTCCAATTAGTTCGTCAAGAGGTAAGGTTGTTAGATTATTTGATTCTTCAATCGCCGTGACTTTTACGCGCCATTTTGGATGTAATGCCCTAAGAAATTTCCTAACACAATTCTTGCGCTAGAAAATGCTTCATCAGTGTTTTAGATGGGAATAATAGTGTTAAATTTAGCAAATGCATTATCTATTGACTCCTCTTCCGGAATCATAAATTGTTCATATTGTTGAACAAGAAGATCTATTTTGTTAGCTTTGACTTGATTATTACCTTGATGAGTGATTAATAAAGTATCCCAAATTTCTTTTGCGGTTTGACACATAAAAATTCTTTCGTATTCTTTACGTGGCAAAGCATTATAAATTACCATTTTAGGATCATTATTTTTTGCAAGTTCTTTTTTAAGATCATCGTTTTGTTTATGAAAAGGTACAACTTCATCCTTTTTAGTTTCGGGATTATTTTGAATAGGGGGAAAATCACCATCGGTAATAACATGCCAAAGATCTAGATCTTTTGACTTCACATAAGTTTCGAATCTATTTTTCCAATAAATAAATCTATCACTTTCAAATAGTGGTGGTCTTTGCATAGATTGCCCTTCTAAATATTTTTCCGATTCCATAGATCGATTCAAGTTTTAAAATATACTATTTTTTTAAAAATCTTGTTTGAAGTGGTCTTGATACAATTGTGGAAAACTAAAAAAAGGGGGGGGGGGGTTGTATAGTTTGCTTTTTTTTAAGGTTTTAAATGTTTGTAAAATCTAGATTCGTTCTTTATGCGAATTCAACACTTGGCACAATGTGAAAATTTACTTATCTAACACAGTTATATGATGTATTGTTGCTCGAAATTTATGTAGACAAGGATAAAAGTAAACAATAAAACACAACGCGAGGATTTATAGTGGTTCGGCAACGAAGCACCTCTTCGCCTTACTCCACTCTCGAGCACTAATCGTGAGTTTTCTTCACTATTTCCAACAAGCTCCTTATGGCGGAGACAGCCTTACACAAACTTTCGCTTATCTTGATTTGAACTAAAGCTAGATGTCGTGTTTAATCTTAGCTAGAACCAAATCTACCACAACTTCACAACTTCACCACACAACTTTGCTTCATGGTTTGATCTACTCGATCTACACAACTTTTTAAACTTAGTTTTCTTCACACCACTACTCACTAGCTACTACTATAATCACCTTATCTTAAAACACTACGAGGAAAGAACACTTAAGAAATCAAAATATACTTACAAACATCATCAAGATCTAAATAACTACACAACTTTACAAGATTTACAAATGATTTACAAGTTATGATATGGATGCAATAAGATTGCAACAACACACAAAGGTGTAATACTTCTTCACTTGATGGTAGGAAGTATTCTTCTCTTGCACTTGAGGATTTGAGCTTGGATCACTTGGAAACAAAGCTTTATGATTAAATGATCAAAGGATTTTAATGAGATATGTGGGCTGTTTTTTATCAGAAAGAATGAGTGCAAAAGGTGAGAAAATAGTGGGGAATAGTCCAGTATTTATAGGACATTCTGGAGGAGCGTCTACCTATGGGCGGTCCCCTTAAATAGGTGGGCGGTCCCCTTAAAGATAAGGGGGCCGCCCTAGACTGGGCGCTCCCCAGTTTGTCCTTTTGTGTAGGGAGAATTTTCTGGAACTTTCTAGCCGTTTTAAGTCTGAAAATTTGAATTTCAAAATGTTTATTTTGAATAAAAATATTATAGTCTTTTAAGATCATGTAGAAATTGTTTTGTTATGTTTATATAAAAATATTTACAAACATTTTATAAAGTGCGAGAGTTGAATAAAAGTTTCCTTTGATCATAAAATGCCTTAAACATTTATTTATTCACACCTTTAAGTGATATAAGTTTCGAAATGAAAATTACTACTAATTACTTATTTACGTTTAATTTTACATTAAACGTTTTTATATTTTGTGATTATCAAAACTGTAAAGATGGTGAAAAAATATTAATAATATTTTGAGGCATTTATTTCTATCACAGAAACTCATATCATGACTCACAATATATACTTTTCGACAGTCAAGTTTTCAAAAATAAAGGGGTGTTTGGTTCATTTCCTAGGATCGTAGTCTAGAGTCGAAATGACCATCACTAATTTTTTTTCACGTGTATAGACACATAATAACGTGGATTTGTCTTCATGGATATTTAATTTCATATATATTTTGATAATTTTATTAAATATTTCTAAAAAATATGGGGGCGTTGGAGTTTATCGTCTTAATTTTTGTATTGTGTCAAAATAAAACATTATTTTATTTTGTTAATTACATGTAATGAACTTATTGTAGTCAATTTATACTACCTTGATGTATATCTTTCGATGTCTTGGTCAAGTCTCTTCGTTTAATAAATGGGCGTTTGGATTTGTTCCTTAATAATCAAAATTCTATCCTACTCTAATCTTTCAAGCATGAAACACTTGACGAGCTTACACTAGATGTCTATTTATATAATTCAATAAATATTTCTTCGAAATCTTGGTTGTGTTAAATTTTAGTTGGGAACGTTTGGAATTACTTCTGAGGTTTTTACTTTTAGAGTCGCGAGTAACTTTGTTCCACATATGTTGTTTTTAAAACTTCTTTTTCTGTTTTTTATATTTTTTTTTGTATTATACTTTTTGGTGTTATCCTGGTGTAGGTGATATAACATGCCTCGAGCAATTGTTGGTGATAGCTTCTCCTAAAATCTACACTCTCAAGTGTCTGAACCACACGACATTTTCTCCCACTTTGCAAACTTTTACAAACCTATCAAAGATTGATGTATTCATGAGGGTAGAGTTGTTGATCAACTTTACTACCATATCATAAGCATTGAGTGTTTTTCCATGTTCGTTCAATTGTCTTCTTATCGAATCAATGAGCAATTGATCCTCGATTTGTTCGAGACTTTTACAGTCAAGTCACTCATATTCAAAGAGAAGTCTTTCCGGCTACATCCTCGTCTCTGTATTATTCAAACGAATCATTACTCGTTCTCTCGCACTGTATGGTTCAAAATTCTCAAAATTCCTTACAATGGTCAAGCAATTTTCACAAATGAATGGGCTCTTTCCTCTCTTGCATATTTCCAAGAGACTAAAGGACCATATCATACCGATCTTCCTACTCTGATTAAATTCGTCAATTTCTTAGATTTGAACGTATTGATTCAAATCGTACCATCAAAAACAAATCTGTCACTATCACGCCTAATCAAGTCCATAGTAAGGAAGTTAGAGAATACTTGAAGTGTTGGGAGGAACTCATTCGTGAGAATGTGTTCAGTCTTGGAGGCCACCGGGACCACCCGAATTGTCTTTATATTATATTATATAGTTTTCTAGCGATAGCACCAATATTATCTAGCCATTTCTTTGACAAAACAAAATCAACAAGTGCTAAGGCCACTCAAAAGACCAACCTTCTTATGGTATGTTCTTGACATCGTCTCTTTCGATATGTCATGCGACACTACCCTCTCTTGACAATGCAATTTATATATGTTGGTTGACCGGGTCATTCGTCCTCTAGCTCTTAAAACAAACTCGTGACCTCAAAGTGACGAGTGGCAGTCCAAATAGGCACGTCATTCCATTCCTCTTCATTCTATCATCATTTTGTTCATCATCATCTTTAAAGAAAATTGTACTAAACCCATGACTTGGCAGGTTAGTCCGTCCATTGGTCGTTGACTTATGTACTTGTTGAATGTATGGTTATGTGTTTATAGGTGTTTAGTGAGTGTTTATGTGGAATGTGTGGGAGTTGGTACTCAATACATTGAGCGTGATGTTCATTTGGGATTGGAGTTGTGTTGGATAAGTTTCATTTGTTCACTTTTGAGTGACGGAATATGATTTTTGAGATTTTGAGATTTTGCGTTAATTGTGTAAGTATTAAGTTTGTCGTATTTTATGTGTACGTTTATGTATGTAGTATGTAATAATAAGATTTAGTGTTATGGAAAAGAATGACATATTGCCTGCTATGTACGTCAATAGTTTTGGATGGTTTCGTGTTAAGCATTTCATGAGGAATTGACATTTTAGAAATGAAATAAGTGGAATGATAATATAGAGTTTGTTAGCAAACTTCTAAAAATAAAAAGTGAATTTGGAAATGGAAGTTATATTTGAAAGTAGTTTTAAACAAATGTTTTACGAAATTAGTTAGGTTTTTATAAAAACTTAAGGTTATTGAAAGTTTTAATTAAAGAAATGAAAAAATAAAAAAATATTTTTTTATACATTAATGAAAAAAAACGAATTTCACAAAAAAAAATGAGGAATAAAAAGTTTAAAGTGAAAACAATTCTGTTGGATTAGGATTAGCTAATAATGCATTTTATATAAACAACTGGACTTATTCCTCCCCTCTCCGAATTTCGACTACTTCGCCCCCAATTACCAGACAAAAAATGATTCAAGAAGCTAGGTTAAAGATTACATGAGTTGGTGAATTTGTGTTGCAAGAATCGAAGGTTTAAGGTATAGATCACTAATCCTTGTTAGTTATTAATCTTTTGATCATGTAAAATATCATTGATGGTCATTAGGGTTTTATTAAATGTATTTGATGATGTAATTAATGTGTTATTTTCATTGGAAATCGTTTTTAAAGTTTAATGAGGAATTAGAGGGTGAATAGTTAGGGTTTATCATGTGCAAATTCATAATCGGAATGCTGGTCAGGATTTTAGGTCACCTGAGTGAGGCATAACTGGTCATACGGTAGCTTTTAATGATTTATTTTTGAGCCTAAATATAAACTAAATGAGTTCTATTTTCAACCCATATTTGTTTCATGATTAAAAAATAGTGGAAAGTCAGTCAAATAATGATTACAATATTCGTTGTCAAAACTGTGTTTTCGGGTCAGATTTAGGTTATGTTTGGGAGGAGAAACCCCCATTAAAATTCGATTGAATTGATTCTACCAAAAGTTAAGTTACATGTGTTATTAAAAATCTCCAAAGGAACTATTCTAATTAGTTGTCAAAGTATGGTTTTTGTGGATATAATTTTTAGTGTGCACATCAGATCCCGAATTAGTGTCTTTTTGAAGTTTGATTTTTTATTTGAGGTGGTTACTCGTATAATTATACTTGGGAAATCATTATGTGGTTATATACTCTTGACGAACATGTATGATTTTTTGGTATGATTATGTGGACATTAAGTAGTGGGTTTGTTGGTAAAGTCACCAAAATTCTGCAGTTTTGGGTTAAATGAATTTGTATATAGTAATGTGATATTGGGTGGTTAAGGTTGGGCATAGGTGTCGGGTGGGACCCTGGTGGTTAATTCAAACTTTAGCCATCCATCATATGATTGTTGCATGTGCTTAAGCTTTTGGCTTAGTAGCGTGTAACACGTGTTGTTTTTGATTGTTTAGTTTTGTGACACAGGAATGGAATTGCTTGAGCATTAGGTGAGTTTTCATACCCTATCTTTTTTGATTTTATTGGGTGAAAATGATGCAAATGTTTGAATGTTGAAATGAATTGATTACTGTGATAATTGGTTGTCTAAGATGCATGACCCTTTCCGTGGCTATTCTTGCGTTATGTGCTAATGTATTGTATGTGGTCAATTGGTGCCGGGGTTGGCTTGATCGTGGGCACGTTCCTGCCCTTCTTGATGTGTTTTGGTGTGATCAAGTGGATCTTGACTTGGGTCGAGGGCACGCCTTGCCCTCTTGATTGT
Source organism: Tanacetum coccineum (assembly GCA_026074375.1). Taxonomy (NCBI): domain Eukaryota; kingdom Viridiplantae; phylum Streptophyta; class Magnoliopsida; order Asterales; family Asteraceae; genus Tanacetum; species Tanacetum coccineum. Next base: position 9,831 of record BQNB010018258.1, read on the forward strand.
GTGGATCGGGGGTAACGTCTTACCAAGTGTGATTAGTTTGTTGTTTTGTATGTTAGCTATTGATAGCTCATTTCTTGTATGCTGTGTTTTCCATGTATCACCAGAAATGATTAGATAATCTTTAATTTCGTGTCTTAAATACCTATGTCTTCGCCAACTTTATGTTGAGTTTTATAGCATCATTTTCAGTTGTGAGCGCTCATGAGTGTTAAAGTCTAATATAAAGTGGCTTGAGAGGCACCAAAGGATGACATGAAGACTTCATTGATAGTTTTTATTTTGTTATGTGTTTTGCATGAATTACTTGGATGCTCATATGGTTGTTTTAGGTTGCAATTCGTAGTCTTTGTATTTGATGAATCCCTTTGTCATTAATGCAAGACGCCGTGCGGTTTCTTTTGTTTTTCGGTATTGTCATGACACATTGTGTCTTTTATAAGCATTTTGAAATTAGTGATCATCTATTGGTGATCCCATTGTGTTGTGGGATATTCTATGATGTTACACTCGAGTTTCCGCCTTGGCGGGGGTGTGACGATGGTTTCAGAGCCATGGTTATAGAGATGTAGGTGGTTGAGCAAAGACTATAACCTAGGAGTCCTTCATATAGATGCATTCTAGGGCTTAAGTGTTTAGTATTATAATCTATTATTACGTTCCACCTAATATATCGCCTTTTGTTATCTTATTGGTCTACTTTTATTTAGTGTTTTTTTGTTCTACCATTATTGATAGGATATGTATTACTTCTTAGTATTGTAGCTATATTTTTTACCAACCGTAGGAAGTCTTGTTAGGGAAAGTTTTCCCCAACTGGACTAAGCGTCTATAGGATTCATAAGAGGAACTCTTATGAAACCAAAGGTGATAGGAAGGTGATCGTTTGTAGATGCATCGTCTGGGCTGGACCCGCAGAGTCGGGTGATTCTTGCGAAGGCAAAGTCAAACCCAAGCGAGGCCCAACATAAGTTTATCCCGTCCTTTACCTCGTCATGTTGTTATTGATTATTTCTTTCGGATATTTTGTATTTTGGAGTCGTGCGGACTTTCGTACTTTATAGTTGTCGCTACTTTCGATTTTATTTTGATATGGGTAAGTAGTATTTGATGGAGCATCTTTAGTGTTACGTTGTCAGTGGTTTAAGATATTGCAATGTGGTATATGTGCTCTATATGTGATTATGAGTATTTTGGGTAATCTTGGAAGTAAGTACACGTGTGAAAGGAGGCACTTATAATTATGGGTGCCAACATAATTATAAAGGCATCACACACGTAGACTTGTGACCATGATTGCATTTATTTGTGGTTGGTTGTAAGGTGGTTGTATAATATGTTGTATTTGATATGTGTATTCGCGATAAGATGGTGGTATGGGTAGAGAATTTTTCTCTTACCCTAATTGGAGGATATGTTAAGTTGAGTTGATAAATAGTCAAGGTTTACTTCTATCTAGTATTTGCGGTACAATAAGTAATTGTATTATATAGTTGCTCGTTTAACCCGGTTGTTATGTGCGGATTTCCTAAGTCTAAGCTAGCAGTCTTCATCGTCCATTGTTAGTAAGGATACCCGATTTTCCTATTTGATGTCTCGATGTATATTAGTTGTTCGGAATCTTCTTTTTTTCGTGTTATGGGGTTTGTTAGTGCTTTTCATTGCATTGATTTCTCGTATGAGTATCAAACGTCTCTTTCAAGCACTAATTGTTTATAACATTAGTGTGGATCATTACTTCCATAGTTGTATATCCCTTGGTTTTCGTACCGTGGCGCACATTGTTAGTATCGATGCTTGTAAGCTTGCTTGTTGTCGTTATTTTGATGAGACCTTACGTTTTCTTTTAGTTTAGTAAGTCTGAGTGAGTTTTCTTGTTCGAGTTCGTATGAATTTATTTTGGATGTGTATGGTTCCTGGTATTTTCTTTTGTTTTAACAATAGAATTGTGTTAGGAATTGTATGGTGTTTTACCAATCATTTTGTTATTAATGGTTCTTTTGTGGTGAGTAAACATATTTTATAATTGATGTCTAATTATAAAAACCCTATGGAAGTTTTGTGTTGTATATTGGGAAAAACTGTGTTTAACATGAGTTTGTAACATAGAAAATGTTAATGGCTAGTAAATAGGAATTGAAAATTGTTGAGTAGTTAAATAAATTTTATATTATTATAAAAAGCAGGTTTAAAGTGATTCATAGTGGTAAGGTACGATACGCCATTAGATAACCATCTCTAGAATTTTTATGACAACCCAAAATGAATTTTTATAAAGATTACGATCAAGATAATTTTATTTATTATTTAAAATGATTTTTGTACTTGAAGGACTCTTAATTTAAATTGATTTTTATCATATACATTATTTACTCTGGTCTTTTGAATTAAAGTCAATTAATTGGTATCAGAATTTTATTCTTTAGTTTATTTTTTTTATTTGTGTTCATTTTGTAGTGGTGCGCTTGTTGGTAGTTTCTTTGTTGTGTTTTCACTCGTTGCATATGTGTATCCTTTCTTTCACAGGATCTAATGTTATTATGATCTTCGTGGCTGGGATATTTGCAGATGTGGAATCTCCTTATTCATTCTAGCCTTTGGCATTTGATATTGTTTGTAATTCCTATTCGACTGTTCATAATCTTGTGAAGATCGTTGATACGTTAAGTCGGGGAAGTTTTGATATGATTATGGGGAATGGAATGGTTGTAGGAGAATTTATGATATGTGTTCATGAGAAGGTGGTTAGGGTAGTTGGAAGGTATGAAGATACTTCGAGTTTATGGGGAACGTACTTTGGGAGTCGCCAAAGCCCTAATGAATGCTAAGTTAGATAAAACGAAATTGAGTGATATTTTCGTCGTACGAAATTTAATTGATGTGTTTCCAGAAGATTTATCGCAAACACTCAGTAGACAAGTTGAAGTATCGTATAGATTTAGTTCTTGGATTGACGCCAATTGCGAATATCCCTATGTCTAGCGCCTTCGGAGATGCAAGATTTGCTCTGAAACAAATCCAGGGTTGCAAGAACCACAGGTTTCATTCGATCTAGTCATTTATTGTAAGGATCACCAAGGTCGTTTGCTGAGAAGAGGAGCATGGAGTTCGTTTGAAGTTATGTGTGGAATTACTGAGGAAGGCGAAGGATGTATGTTAGGGTTACTAAGCGTGAGGGAAATGAAGAATTACGAAATACCTACGACACCGTGACTATATGATTACACTTAGGATTGCTTGGTACCTACCCACGTTTCATCGATACCCTTTTATAACAGGTAGTAAAACCCCTTACTTCCCTAAATGAGGGAATCAAAAGTATGAGTGGGGGAGTGAACGAGAAGGAGTTTCCAGGACTTTGAAAGAATGATTTGGTGATGCTACGATAAATCAAATGTAGTGGTTGATGCATCGGAGTAGAAGGGAGAAGTATGAAACTAAGATGAGTGAGAGCAATGTCCATGACTACTCAGTCAAGTGTTAAGGACAAAGATAGTGGTTACTTAAGTAGAGTCCAGGTAGAGAAACGCGCAGTAGAAATGCTGCGGGTACCTGGACTAACAGATGAAAAATAAGGCAGAGGATGGTTTTTACTTATCGGATTGAAATGTTTAGTGATTAGGAGTGTGAGATTCGCTCCCGTCCGGTAAGGGAATGGTGTGGCTGATGCCTTTAAGTAGGAAGGCTATTAGTGATTCTTTTGTCTAGATCAACAATTAAGGAAAAGAAGATTGCAAGATGTGAATATTTGCAAGGATTTGTATTGATGAGATAGTAGAAGGAATGAAATTTGGTGATGATCAAACTAGGTTGAGATGGATGATTTATTTCATGGTTTTGGCAGACGTTACAGAAAGTGTTTGAGACGCGATTGGATTTAAGTTCTGCTTGACATCCTCAAGCGGATGGACAAAGTGGATGTATGGTTTAGACTTTGGGAGATATAATGAGGGCATGTGTTATCAATTTTGGTGGTAGTTATCTTTCGAGTATTCGGTGTACTCCGTTTGAAGCTTTGTATGGAAGGAAATGTAAGTCGCCTGTTCTATGGGCATAGATCGGAGAGAGTAGTTTGATTTGACTTGAGTTAGTATGAGAAACGACTGATAAAGTGGTGTTGACAAAAGAGAAGCTCAAAGCGGCGAGAGATCGTCAAAAGAGTAATACGGATAAGGGACGTAAACTGTTAGAATTTAAGGTGGGAGATTGGGTTATGTTAAAAGTGTCACCTTGGAAAGGTGTAATTCATTTTGGAAAGAAGGGTAAGTTAGCACTAAGGTATGTGGGGCCATTTCAGATTCTTGAAGGAATCGGTCCTGCAGCTTATAGGTTGAAGATACCTGAGTAGTCGAGTAGCGTGCATGACATGTTTCCTGTGTCAAATCTAAAGAGGTGTTTGCTGATGTAGGTGATGTGTATTGGTAGAGATTAGTGTTGACAAGACTCTTATTTTAGTTGAAGAACCTATCGAGATTGGAGACTATAAAGGTAAGAGGTTAAATGTAGCGGGATAGTGATACTAAGGTCCTTTTGGGCTCGAAGCGAGGTCTTAGACTTAAGTCAAATGAGTATTACATTTTGTTCGTGAGTAAGATTTGTTGGGAAGTATTAGTTAAAGATGGGGTACGAAGGGTTTATGTGACCTTAGTACGCCCTTAAAAGTTTGTAGGGTTTGTTAATAGTTTATATTATGAATAAATCGGGAGTCAAGTCGATCTTCAAAAACTTGAGCTTTTTAACAACTTATGACTTGGTTTCAAGAAGTTTTTGTTTGATCAGTTGCGATGCGGGTTGGAAATGACGTCGTTAACAAAATTAGAGGTTTTTGGATGAGTTTATCGAAGACGAGCGAGGTTCAGGTAGATGGGGTGTTTCTTTTCGTTTGGAGCGGCTTATGCTGCTAGCGTACCTTGATGTGGGCAGTAAAGTGTTAGCAGTAAGATATCTGTGAAGTTAGTTGGAGTCTCAAAGTATAATTTGAGTTTTCATGGTTATGGGAGGACCTATTGTGATAGATAATAAACATTCGAAAATCTGTTGGTAAAGACGGAGTTGATAACCTTTTGTGTTAAATCTCGGGCGAGATTTCTAAAGGAGGGGATAATGTAACAACTCTGACTTTGAGGGGTTAGTCAGACATTGGTGTTGACTTAATGTACTTGTTGCAGTGTATGGTTTCTTGTTTATAGGTGTTTATGTGTGTGTTTATGTGGATTATGTGGGAGTTAGTACTCAATCTATTGAGCATGATCGTCTCATTGGGATTGGAGTTGTGTTGGATAATTCATTTCGTTCACTTTTGAGTGAGGGGAATATGATTTATTGGATTGAGATTTTTGCGTTAATTGTGTAAGTATTAAGTTTGTACGTATTTTATGTGTACGTATTATGTATGTACGTATGTAAATAATAATATTTAGTGTTAATGGAAAAAGAATGACATATTGCATGCTATGCTACGTCAATAGTTGGATGGTTTCGTGTTAAGCATTTATGAGGAATGTGGCATTTTAGAAATGAAATAAGTGAGTGAAATATAGAAGTTTGTAGCAAACTTTCTAAAAATAGAAAGTGAATTTGGAAATGGAAGTTATATTTAGAAAGTAGTTTTTAAACAAAATGGTTTACGAAATTAGTATAGGCTATTATAAAAAACTTAAGGGTATTGAGGTATTAATAAATAAAATGAAAAAAATATAAAAATATTTTTTTTTTCCATTAATTGAAAAAAACGAATTTCACAAAAAAATGGAAAAAAAAGTTTAGTTGAAACAAACTTCTAGTTGGATTTGGATTAGGTAATACTGCATTTATATAAAAACCTGGCCCTTATTTCCCTCCCTTCCCCTATTTCGACCTACTTCGCCCCAATACCAGAAAAAATCGATATAAAAAAAGTAGGTAATGATTAATGTGTGGTGATTTGTGTTGGCAAAGAATCGAAGGTTTTAGGTATAGATCACTAATTTGTTAGTTTATTAATCATTTGATCATCGTATTAATATAGATCGGATCATTAGGGTTTTATTAATTTATCTGTAATTGATGATGTAATTAATGAGTTTTTATCATTGAAATCGTTTTAATGTTTAATGAGGATTTAGAGGTGAATAGTTAGGGTTTATCATCGTTAATTCGAAACTAGTATTGGTCAGATTTGTAGGTCACCATGCGAAGAGTCATAACTCGGTATACGGATAGCTTTTATGATGTTTTTTACGCCTAAAATTAACTACAAAAGAGTCTACTTTTCCATCCCAATTGAGTTTCATGAATTAAAAGTGGTGGGAGTTCAATCAATAATGGTTAAAGATTCGTTGTCAAAACTGTGTTTTCGGGTGGTTCATGTTTGGGAAGGTGAAACCCCACTTAAAATTTGAATGGACTTGGACTTTACAGAAGTTAAGTTACATGTTGTCTATTAATAATACTCAAAGGAAATAATCTAATTAGTTGTCTAAGTATGGTTTTTATGGTTATACTTTTTAGTGTGCAATCAAATCCGAATTAGGTCAGTTTTGAAGTTTGATTTTATTAGTGGTGGTTACACATATAATTAACACTTGGGAATCATAATGTGGTTAATATACTCTTGAAGGAACATGTATGATTTTTGGTATGAATTATGAAGGTCATTAAGTATGGGTTTAGGTTGGTAAAGTCACCCCAAAATTCTACAGTTTTAGTTAAAATGAAGTTGTATATAGTAATGTGATATTGAGGTGGTTAAGGTTGGGCATGGTGTCCGGGTGACCCCTGGTGGTTAATCAAACCCTTAGACTTCCTTGATGATGTTGCTGTGCTTAAGCCTTTGGCTTAGTAGCGTGTAACACCGTGTTGTTTTGATTGTTTAAGTTTTGTGCAAAGGTATTGGGAATTGCATGAGCTTCTGGTGAGTTTCATAGCCTATTTTTTATGATTTATTGTGGTGAAAATGATGCAAATGGTTTGTAATGTTGAAATGATTTGATTTATGTGATAATTGGTTGTATGCAATGGATGGACTTTACGTGGTTTATGTGTAGTGCTTAAATGTATTGTGGGTGGTCATTTGGAGCCGGGTTGGCTTAGGATTCTATGGGCCGTTCCTGCCCCTTTTGATGTGATGTTAGTTGTGATCAAGTGGAGTCATGACATGGGTCGGGGCCGCTTGCCTCTTGGTGATTGTTGTGGTCGGGGGTAACGTTCCTACCAAGTGTGATTAGTTTGTTGTTTTGTATGTTAGCCTATATGATAGATCATTTTAATTGTCATGAGTGTTTTCTTTTATCACAAGAAAAATGATTGGATAATCTTTATTGTGTCTTAAAACTATGTCTCACTTACTTTATGTTGACGTTTTTAAGCATCATTTTCAGGTGAGCGTCATGAAGATGTTAAGTTAATAAAAGTGGCTAGAGAGACCTTAGGATGACATTGGAAGATTCATTGAAGTTTTTTTTTTGTATGTGTTTGCATGAATTATTGGATGCTCATTTGGTTGTATTAGGTTTGCGATCTTTTGTTATATGGTCTTTCTATTGATGATTCCCTTGTCTTAATGCAAGGCCGTGCGGATTCTTTGTTGTTTTTCGGTATTGTCATGACACATTGTGTTTTTATAATATTTATTGAAATAGTGATCCTTTTTTCCCCCCTCTATTGTTGACACCATTGTGTTGTGATGATATCTATGATGTTACGCCTCGTGTTTCCGCCTTGGCGGGGTGTGACAAAGATGATGATTACAATGAAGGGACTTCTCGAGCTAGCACTTCATCTCCAAACTCTTACCTTAATTCTTTCTGCTCTATGCTCATCAAAACTACAACATCCCACATCTTGAACACATAATGTGTCTCCCTTGAACGTCAAATCACTTTGCTCAATCAAACGCAACAAATACATGAGGAAGTGAGAGGTGGATTCAAGTCATTCGGCCAAGCATTGCGAGGAGTCTTCGGAAAGAAAAAGAAATGAAGATGTTGAATGATGATTAGCTCGGTAGAATAATTTGTTTAGGACTTTGTGTGAACTTATGTTTATGTTTAATTACTTGTGTGATGACAACCTGACTTAGTCGGAAGAATTTGAAATTGACTTTGCTTGCTTAGGACTATTCTAATCATTATGCTTATTAGTTTCTCTTTATGCTCCTATTCATCTATTTTTATTAGTTGCATGCATATATGATATATTTATTTCATACACATATATGCTTACATAGGATTTGCTACAAATTGATCAACAAAACACAACTCTTCCCATAAAATTTTAGCAAAAGTAAAATTATAGGTCTCTCAAAACAACATCAGACTGGGCGGCCCCTTAGCTCATAAGGGCGGCCCCCTTATCAATAAGGGGCCGACCCATTGTAAGGGGGGTTGGCAACTCTGTACAGGGTTTTATGTTTCTTTTGTCTTTTTACTCTTTTTTACTTAGCCCAGCTATCCTTCCCTTGTAAAACACGAACACATTTTGGATAATGCTTATACTAATCATACTCATACCTTCATAGACTAATTTTTTCCAAGAAATTGCATCTAATTTTTTCTACCCATTCATCATATTCTTTCATTTTCATAACCACCATTAGTTCCCATCATGGATCCACAATCGCTTCCACTCCAAACCTTCTAAAAGACCAAGAATCAAACATAATTCCACCAAATCAATTTTTCAATAACCTCACTCATGGGACACCAAAACCTTCTCCAAAATTATCAGTTCTTATCACAAGTTCCGAAATGAATCCTCAAAAACTCCTCATCCACCGTAGGCCATTCTTCATCCTCATTGATTCCAATAAACTTAAATCACCTACCTCTTTCACATCTCCATCAACCATATGGCTACACGAAATTTCACCAATGTTCTCTTCTCTAGAGTACTCCACCACTCCAACTCAAGAATGTGGATCATGGACATCATCCTTTCTCATTTACAATAAAACCACTTGAATCCATTCTAATTACTTTATCTTTCAATACCCTCCCACCTCTCTGTGGTCATCCCTATTTCTGGCAATATACTTTGAAGCACAGGGGCAAATGCTTGTGATTGTATCCAAAACTGTAGAGGTCATCATTGCTTAAGTGAAAAACATTAATTATATGATTTTTCCTATATCCAAACATCTTTCATACCACCACCATTAATCTCTTCAAACTAATACTATGCTCTATGTGTAGTGACTCTAAAAAAGATAGTATATATTAAATACCTAGTCAAATCCAAATCTTCACCCTTGCCAAAGGTAAAAAATAGACCTACCAAGAATAAAATATATAAGAGAATCAATGATATAAAAAGATTCCGGAAGTTTGGATTCGGGTAGTATTTCCCAACGAGGCTGCATTGATAAGTTGATCTTGGTTTTGATTGAGATTATATGAGATCTGATTATTGATTTGATTATAAGTCTAAACATAATAAACTATGGGAAGCAAAATTAGGTATAAGGAACCTTAAATTCAATCTAATAGAACAAACCTATAACGGGCATGGGTAAATGAGGGGAAAAACCTAATTTATGCTACATTTGAACCATTCAGCACGAAACGATACACTATCAGCAGAAACGTTACACTATAAGCAGAAACGACCACTACCAGCAGAAACGGAGCTCTAAAACTGCTGATTTTAAAAAATCGTTTTTAGCCAAAACTCAAAACACGAAAGTTGTCCGGGACATGTTTTTAAGCAACTTTAATAAAGACACTTTATAAAAATAAGCACTCAATAAGCCCCAAAAATCCAAATAAGCTGCTGATTGCAGAAAGTTAAGGTTTGGACTTACTTTTAGTAAATAAGCTGTAAAAAGCTCAAAATTAAACCAAAATGAAAAAGGAAAGATGTTTTGGAAAGCTTATATGTTGCTTAATCTGATTCCAAAAAGCCTTTTCAACCAAAAACAACTTAACTCAACTCAATTTGCATCAAAATATAGTAAACTCTAACTTTTTCTAAAATAAGCCAAAATGAAAATAAGCTAAAATCCTAAATAAGCCAAACTGAAAAGTGTGCTTTTGGAAATAAGCTCACTAATGAGTCCTTATTAAGCCCACCTATTCACTTTTTTAAATAAGCCATTTGGATAAGCACAATAAGCACAAATGACTAAACTACTATTTTTTTGATTTTACTGAAAATAAGCACTTTTGAGCTTAAAAATGAGCAAGCAATTGGATTCTTATGATGATATAAGCTAAAAACAGATTGAGATTTAAGCTCAATGAACAATAATTAAGACTCAAAAGATATTTTGAAACACTAAATAAGCCAGAATGAGCTTATGAAAAAGCTAATTATCCCTTTTTTTAACTCTCATGCAGATTCTAACTTAAACTTTAAAACACATTTGCACATTACAACAACACTTACCCAATGCATATAAACACTTAAAATTAATATGCAAACAAAGCTTAATATCTACTTTAAGCTAAAACTCAAAAATAAGCACTTCTACTTAAGCAAAATTCAACAGGTTCACAAATAAGCTAATATAAACTTGGAAATTGAAATTCAACAAATAAAAACTTGATTAAACAGCTTATAAGACCTAAATATAGCTAAATGAAATTTATCAAATGACCACAACCCATTCAAGAGCCAAAATGACCCATTTTCAGCCTTGACCCAAACACCCCTTTAAGATTATGAAATCCATTTTTAAAACTAATTTTAAGAGATTTAGGCCAAAGCTTTTAAAGACAAATGATTATATGAACATATTAAGCACTAATGAACCATTTTCAACAGAAATTAAGCACTTAGATAAGCTGAATAAGCAAAAGGCAATTTTAGCTAAAAATGACATATTAAAAGAACAAGTATAAATAAATGATACAAAAGCTTAAACCAAGGAAAATTAAGCATATATTAACACTATTAAGCAAGATAAGACAGAAATAAACAATAATAAGCAATGCTACAGTAACCTTAAAGAAAAGTGCAAGAATTAAATAAGAGACTTACAATGAACCTCTAGCTAAACAAGAGGAACCCAAAAGGGCAGCTATAAGCTCCCTAGCTTATTAATAAGCTAGGGTATGAGTCCATTTGGTTTTCCATTACAACCAACTTCCAAAATGCTTTCCACAATTCAAATGCAAAGGTAATTCAGGTTATTAAACTGGTTTGCAGAATTTAAACTTAGTTAACACTTATTTAGCTCAAATAAAGAGCTTAGAGACTCTTCAGAGCTTATGAGTAGCTTTAAAACAAACTTAAGGTAATGTAAACTTGGAACACGAATTGCAAAACAAACTGAAATTTCATTAAACTTGGAACTTTTACAAATTGCAGAAAGGAAAAAGTTTTTTATATTAAAAACTAAAAATTACACACTAAAAATTACACCATAAAAATTACCCCCTGGATACATGGCTCACTAGCCCTATTTATACAAAGAAAAAGGTAAAAACAAGCTGAAGTCTTTTGTTTGACTTTCATTGACTTTTCTTTGTTGAGCTTGACTGTGTTTGTTTGCTGAGTATAAAGCTTCCTTGTGCTAGCTTTGTGAGTATAAACTCACAATATATCCTGGCCCTTAATTTCCTTGTATTCTCTCTCAACCCTTGGATCGAAAATGCCCTTGGATTGCCAACTTGGCATTGTGGCCATGTGGGGTGAGTGGGAAGGTTTTGTCAAGTGGTTGATGGAGTGTTGCAGGGTAGAAGTATGGGAGCAAAACAGGGTGCTGGCTGGTTTTGGTATTGGCGGGAAGATTGGGAAAAGGTTTATACAAGTTGGGTTGTGACAGAGGGAGGTTGAAGATGATTAAGGGTATGTTTGGTTTGTGTACAAGAAAAGCCCCTCCACATCTTTCTTCTTTTCATTCTCTTTTTCCCCTTTCTTTCTTTTATAAATGAAGTTTCCCAAATTGGCATAATCAGCCCCTGTCTTTGTTTCCTTAATAATATAACTTAGGGGTTTGGCATTTTTGACCCCTCAAGTTATATTTTTCTTTGCTTTTTCTTCTCGGAGTTGACTTGACTTTGATTGGGCTTCGTCTTCACACACTTTTCCATCCCGTGTCCGGTTTTGTCGCTTTTTGCTTGGTTTTTCGTCTTTTTGTGAGATATCCGTTCCCGCACAACACAATTAGCAAAACAAGCATATATTTGGCATTTTGAGTCCGTTTTTGGGTATTTTAGCTCGTTTTTAAAGGTAAAAGGTATGTGTAATTAAGCACATACCAAAATCCCCCAAACTAAGATGTTGCGTGTCCCACGCAATGCTATGAAGTAAGCACTCGAGAAACCAAAAATCTCAAATCCCCTCGACTAATAACTTGGAAAAGTAGCCAAGCGTTTATCAAAGGGAATAAAAGAATCAATAGCCTAAAAGTCCCGGCTCTCAAAATTTTTTATTTATTTTTTTTTTATTTTTTTTTACTTACATGTTTGACTTCCTTTATTTATCAACAATGGGATCATAGAATGAGAAATGTTCGTAGAATAATCCACGAACGTCCTGACGGATAATTTCATCATCCCCGATTTTTTTCACAAGTCCCAAGCTAAGCAATTAAACAAGATCATTGTCGATATAAGTTTAGATGTTAAGCCCTCATACTTATGACTTGCGAACTTTTTACTCCCAACATGGATATATGATTTGAATGTGTGTGCTCGTTTTAACTCAACCATAGATCAACTTATTTTCATAGTCATAATTTAAGATGAATCACGACTCAAAGCAACAACTTATTACGATCATTAAAAGCCTAGTGCTTCTCAAGCTCAATCTGTTTGTTCTGAAGTGCAATTAGACAGCTATCCAGAGTACTATTAGACTCTCATAGAGTTTTATTAGTCACCTCAAGAGTAGATTTGCACTCTTTCAATTCTTGAGTCAGTGATGCGTTTGCTTTCTTTAATTGCTTTTGAATCTTTTTGTTTTCATCAATGTCAAGTTTTAGATTTGCAATTAAATTAGCAAGCGTAACACGCTCATCATCACATGCTTCAGCATTTTGGTCAGCCTGATTATCATTATCACACATATTTGATGAATCGGAAATGACATTACTATCATCCTTTTCCATTACATGTGTGTCATTAATGGATTCAGGTTGCTCAGAATGTTGAGTTTCAACAACAAACACATTATATTCAGCAGTATATGGTACCTCAACCATTGGTTCTGTGTCATTGGAAGGTCTGATATCCGTATCTGTAACAACCCGAGTTTTAGGCCGACGATTATCCCGAGCCGTTATCTATTTTCTACGAATGAGTTGGAATAATCGTTTTTCCTTTTAGGCGATTTGATAAAAATCATTATTTTTGGCTATTTCGCAAGCCGTGTTTTAAATTTCTATTCGTTTAAAGCGTTTGAGAAAATATAATAATTTTATATTTTTGCTCCGAGAGCGAAATTTTATTTATTTTAGTGTTTTACTGCTTCTCTCGTATTTTTGTGAAAACCATGTCTAAAGTCGTGTTTTACGCGATTCAACGTTTAATTAAATGTTTTAAACCAAATAAAGTTGATGAAAGAAAAATATTTACAGATTCATTGACCCGGGCCTTTGGTCGGCTTTAATAACGAAACAAATAACATTTGTACTAAAAATAGAAGGATTTTAAGGAAGGAGGGACCATTTGTGCCAAAATGCTAAACTTATTTCCTATAAAAGGAAGTTATACTTCCTCATTTTTCTTTTTACCAAAATTTGTTCTCCCTTGTCATCTCTTGCTACTCCACGACCGGTCACACCCTTACACACACCAAACACATTGAGTTTTCGGACTCATTAACGATCCACTTTGAAAATATTTATCCCCTCGTCATTACCTACATATCCCACTAAAGAAAATGCACATGCATTAAGTATTTTGCTAGTTTTGGATTCGGACTAGTTTCTATAGATTTTCGAGTATGTGTGGGTATAAAAACACTAAATAATGTGTATTTGGAGTATTTGGGTTGTGAGAAACTTTCAAAAATATGTTTCGGGTTGTTTTGGGTTTCGGCAAGGAACAAAAGAAAAGGGAAGGAGACGATTTTGATTATCGATCTTGCTTATTTGTAAGTACTTTAAAGTCTATGTATAATTATTTTTCGAGTAGAGTTAATTTTGATTCGTGCATGTGATGAAATCCGAGGGATCTTGCGTTAGACTAGATTAGAAATAATATTGGATGATTTGAAATATTAAGATGTTGCTTATAAGCTATTCTTGATATGTTGTGAAGTGATTTTTAGGTCGAAAATGGTTTTTGGCGCGAATTGTAACGCGCAAACCTAAGCAGAAACTTTGGCATGGTTTACGAGGTTCGAGATTTTGTAAAAACTAAATTTTGATTGGAAAATATGATAGAGTGTACTTTTATGATCGTTTTGATATAAAGTGGGTCTCGTAACTCTTAAAAACAAAGATTTTACGGCCGATTGAAGTTTGGAAAATTTAATAAATTCCCAATAGCTATTAGACTTTTTGGAATTTGTCCAGATTTTAAATGGCCATTTTGAGCACTTTCGAGTCCGTTTTAGCCTTCGGGCAAGACACGAAAGTTGTTCGGAATGTCGTTTTACTTTGCCGCGAGACTTGTTAGTTTTCAAAACGCATGATAACGGGTCAAAACTGAAAGTTAAATTTCTGCAATATATTAAAAATGTAATAGTTCCAGCAGAATCTTGCAGGGGCATTTTCGTTATTTTCCTTCGAGTTTCAGGTCTCGGCTAAAACTAAAAAGTTGTCCGGAACGTCGTTTTACATCAAATTGCTTTCGTTGACTTTTAAAAGTCAATTGGGTTAGTATGAGACTTGTTGGATTTTATAAAGATAATAAACACTATTATTATTACGATCATGATATTTTGGGTTTGACGACTTTAATGAACGAGGACGTTTCTAAAAATAGAAACTTTATAATTAAGAACATATATGCATATAAGTATATAAGGAAAGGTATCGTCGAGAGTGTCATATTAATGGCGAGACTTGAATAGATGGTCATAAATGGAAAATAAAACATTTTATGGACTAACACGTCCGAATGGTCGGACTTTCTAAAAATAGTAACTTTCTAAAAATAGAAAGTTTCCGAAAATAGAAAGTTTTCAATAAAGTGATACAACTTATGTTTGAAAGAAAGATAGTATCTAAAGTATACTAAGTGTTAGGATCTAGGTCGCGCAAGAGGATTTCTCATCACGTGTGTATTTTATACGATTTCTATCGTTGCGATGTACGCATCATTCGATCGTACTTTATTATATAGTAACCGAGCGACATAATTATAGGTCGCGGTCGAGTTCGTTATCGGTGACGTTTCGTGATTGATTGATTATTGATCGTGGTCTTCGATCAAGGTGAGTTGATAGCCACGCTTTTGAACTGTTTTAAATGTTTTATAAACCCACGAGGGGGATACATGCATGTTTTGAAAAATAGAACACAAGTAACATTATATGTACTTGTTGTTGTTTGTTCTTAAAGGTGGAACGCAAGTAGTTTTAACCGTACTTGTTGTTGCTTGTTTTATAATTTGAGCATAAGCAGTTTTATACGTGCTGGATACTGTTGTTGTGGAAAATAGAACGCAAGTGTTTTGAAATGATAATATGATTTCATTGTCATGAGTTTATGCCTTTGACTGTGTACTCGTTAATTATCGAGGAGGTAAACGCTGAATGCATTAAATAGATCTATTGGGTTTGACAACCCTGTCCGGGGAATGAATCCGAAGGTGAGCACCCTGTAATGGACATTTTGTATTGAGGAAGGTGTAGTGGCATACTACCCGGTCACCTATCTATCTATGATGATAAATGTGTTAAGGTTCGGCACACGGGCTCGTGAAAGTTGAAAATGTGGTGTGGCTTGCCTAGCTAACAAGTCATACATGTTTTTGGTGGAACCAATCTGCGTTCTAAGGTTATAAATGTTTTGTGGAACCAACTATATGTTGTAGTTGTTACTTGAAAACTTTATGAATTCACTCAACCATTGTGTTGCCGTTTTTAAGCATGTATCTCAAGTTTAGGTGCTTGTGATGGCTTGTATGGGACGAAGCGTGGATATCAAGGATTGGAACTCGGTGAAATTTTATACATTCGATAAAGGAAATTTTAAGAAAACGAGTCATGATGTGACTCACTAGAAATATAGTTTCTAAACTGGTTTGGAATCTTGTAACTCTAATGATCTTTTCTAATAAATAGAATGTGATTTTGTTTTATGAACGTCTCTTTTGAAGTCGTTTACTGTGACTCGTGTGCATGTATTATGAAGTATCAATACGTTTCTTAGTTATATGAGCAAGACGGCAGTGCCATAGATAAGTTGAGTCCAAATTATGTTTGGCTCTTTTTAGTTCTAAAACATTATAAATAAATTAAACATTTGGTACAGATCATGCATATCAATTTCAATAAATACCTTAACTGAGAAATAACATTTTAATAAAACACATTATCATAGAAACTAAAATTACAAAATATGAAAAACACTGGACACATTCATTTTCTTACCAAACGGTGAACTGAAATAACACCTCTAAGTATAGAAGGTGCATAATGACAATTGTCTAAACAAATCACAAGGCCATTAGGCAAAACTAAGTCAAAACGTCATATGGCTTCTACTTGCACACGAACATCATTGCTCGCATACAAATAGAGAGCTCCTTGTTTAAGCTTCCTTACTTCTTCTATAACCCTTGGATTTTGAGTAATAAATACGTGAGTACCCCAACCAGTGCCCATACACCAGATTTATTTAGGGAAAGCAAATAATTCTATTGTGAAGATACCTGAAGAACTGGCAGAGCTAACTTGCTTCTTTTTCTTCAACAACTCAACAAGATACACAGGACAGTTCCTCTTCCAATGACCCACCTCCTTGCAGTGGTGGCAGGTGTCATCCTTAGCTAGGTGCTCTTTAGCAGAAGGTTTGGGGTTTTTAGGCTTAGGGATATAAACTTGTTAAT
Organism: Tanacetum coccineum; assembly: GCA_026074375.1. NCBI lineage: Eukaryota > Viridiplantae > Streptophyta > Magnoliopsida > Asterales > Asteraceae > Tanacetum > Tanacetum coccineum. The sequence continues at coordinate 26,750 of BQNB010018258.1, forward strand.
CATTTCCCTTGCCATTAGCTTTACCCTTGTGTAAGCCTTTTAGCTTTTTTTTTTGAAAAAATGCGATTTCTTTTGGCCTTCATGGTGATTTTACCACATTTAATCATCATTACTTGTGGTGTTTTAGCCTTTTTAGGTAAACCCTTTTCATAATCAATGAGCATAGCATGTAGTTCACCAATCGTCTTCCCCATGTTATGCATATTGTAATTTCTCATAAATCTCACAAAATATTTAGTAAGGCCATTTAAGATAAGACCCACTATAAGATCTTGTAGTAGCATATAGCCAAGACGTTCTAGTTGATCTACATATCCTTTCATCTATATGACATATGCAAACAAACTGTTTACCCTCCCTCTTTTTGCAAGCATGGAAATGTTTGTATTAGGATCAAACCTCCTCTACTGCCACTTGTTTTTTCAAACTATCTTTAAGCTCTTTTAATCATGGATATGGTGAGGAGTTTTCAAATTGTCTATGAAGCTCAGGAGTCATACAAAAAAACCGAGTAAAGACAAGCAAAACCTCTTTAATATGCAAAATCCCCCAATAAATTGCATTCCATTGTGACAACACTTGTGCATCGGAATCAACAGCAAGAGCCGCGGGTAAAGGCTGTTCAATGATAAACATCTTCTTTTCAACTCTCAAGACTAACTTAAGTTGACGAAACCAGTCATTGAAATTATTTCCAGAAAGTTTTTCTCTTTCAAACATCGACTTGAAAGCCGAATGGTTTATGTTTTGAACAGGTTGTGCCATCACAAAAGAAGTTTGAAGTTCAAGATTAGTATTATTCGATAATACCTCACCTTGAAGAAAATAACTACTCATGTATTAATCAAATAACAACAATTAATTTTAAAAACAAAAGGCAAGGACCCTACTTGACATACCACCACCAAATCCATTATGAATCTGCTAGTGATGTGTATTCAAAAGGTAATTTGACTATCAATAACTTGTCGCCGATAGCAATACCTAAACCAAATGGGAATCAACTTTTATACAAATAATATACTAAGCAAGCAAGATTTATCTCATCTATGCCTCGATTTTATAAGGTCTCACCAATAAAACCGCTAAGGTCGTCCAACTTCAAAAACCATGATTGTGTAACACAAACGTCTCACGAAAAAGTGTACAAATCACCTTGGATTACTGATCAACATACAACTTCAACGCATAGTAAAAAATCATCTACAATTGGTTTTGTAGAATTGTATGGGCAATAACTTATTTTAAAAAAGGTAATTTATTATTTGTCCCGTGACAAATATATACGAAGGAAGCAAGCATACATCTTCATAAATCATCAATTTTAATAAAAATTATTACTCAATTAAGTTACATTAATTACAGTATCACAAAATATTTTCAAATCATCTAATGTATAAATATGTGTTACCTTTAATTTAAATTGATGAATCAAACGTTGTTTTCAATATAAAGATTAAAAAAAATTAATAATGACATTGTAGTGACATGCCATTGTTCACGGTAACTCCAATCGAACGCACAAAGAAGCGGAGAATCAGGTCAGCGCGAAGCTTATTAAAAACCTGAAATTTTTAGGAAATCCTTTTTAAATTCTCATATTAGTTTTTGTAACTTTTTTTTTTTGAACGACAAATTTGAATTTTAATAAAAAATGCTAGAAAGAAACTAACAGACGATATAACACGCAAAAACGAATACCAACAAACAAAAAACGTAAAAGGACAGAAAAACTCTAAAAACGAAATGTACTCGCAAAACAACCAAAGGCCCTATATAGAATAAGATGATCCCCACCATGTCGCCCAACTTGAATTACCTTCACCATAACGAAACCAAACAACCCGAGGCATCATACCAAAAGCGATCTAACCCGGCATCCTTTGTTTGCCTCGATAAGCATTTATAAGAAGAATAGCTTCCTTAACGTTGCCGATAATAACTCCCACACTGAAGATCGCTAAGGAAAATAATCTTTCACGAACGTAGAGTACGCGAGAGAAACAACCCATGTATAATTCCATTGGGGTCTCTATAGCCCCATCGTTTATTCAGAATCTATCCCCCTCTCGTTACTAGTTAGAGGACTAATATAATCAATCCACAGAAGAACCGACTCAACCCAAATATTTAAAATCAATAAACGCCTCAACCCAACCTACCCACATCCACCCCTCAGCCCCGGCCACAAACCACAACCCCCCAAACGCCCCCCACCTACACACTCCCCGCCTCCACCCCGCCCCACCCACACTACCCAACAAACTCCGCACTCATCCCCCTGGGCGGCCACCCCCCTCACCCCCTGCCGCCCACCACCCGACCACGCACCCCCCTCCCCTAACAACCCCGACACCCCCCAGCAAAACCACCAAACCCCCACCCCCCCACCGGACCACTCCCTTACTCCTCTACCCAACACGCACGGCGCACCCCATCCACCCCACACACCCCAAACACCCCCAACCGACCCCCCGCACGCCCCACCCCGTTCCTCCCCTCCCATCTCCCTCACAACTGCCCAACCACCCACCCTAACCTACACAACACCCCCCTTCCCATCACCCCCCCAACCCCACCCTTACACCTCAACTACCCCGACCCCCGCTACACCTCCACACCGTGTGGTCTTACGACCCCACGCACCCCCCGCACCCACCACCCACCACGCTTCACCACCCCAACCCACCCCCCCCACCACTTACCCAACCTACCCCCTCACACACCTCCCACCTCACGCACCCACCCCCACCACACGCACCATCCCACTCCCCCCCCCCCGCCACAACACGCACCCACCCCCGAACCACCCAGCCCCAACGCACAACCCACTCCGCCCACAATACCCCTCCCACAACCACCAGCCCCACCCCCCACCCCACTCCCGACTACCCCACCCCGCCGCCCCAGCCCCCCCTTCCAACCCCACACCCCCCCCCCAACCCCCCACCTCCCCACAACACCTCACCCTACCCCCAACCCCCCTCAGCCCCCCCCCCACCCCACCAACACCAACCAAACGACCCCCCCCCCCACGCACCCACCACCCCAGCCGCCCCCACCACACCAACCCCACAACACCCACCGCAACCCGCCCCCCCCCCCCCAACCCACACCCCCCGCCCCGAGAACCATCCACTTCCCACCCCACCCTAGCCCACACCACTCCCCCACACCCCGCACCTTCTAACGCCCCCCCCCCCCTCCCACACACAGACCCCGCCTCCCCCCCCCAACTACACCCCCCCCTCCCCCCCCCCCCCCCCCCACCACTACCCCACCCTCGCCCCCACACCGTCTACCCCCCCCCCCCCAACCCCCCCACACCGCAACCCACCACCCCCACCCCCACACCAACCACCCTAGATCCCCCGCCCCCCCACACCACCCACCCTCCCCCCCCCATACCCCCCCATTACCCCCCCCCCTCACACACCCACCCCCACCGTGCTAACCTCTCCCCACCGCCCCCCCCCTCACACGCCCCCCCAACCCCCAACCCTCCCTCAACTAACCACCCCCACCCCACCCCCCCCACAAACCCCACATCCCACCAACCACACAGCCATCTGATAGTGTCCACTACCACTCACCCCCTCCACCCCCCCGAGCCCCCACCCCCCCACTCGGCAAACCCCCCCCCACACCCACCCAACTAATACACACAACACCTACTAACCAAAAAACCCCTCTCCCTCCAGCTACCAAACAAAACACCCCCCCACACTACCACCCACACCCACCTCCCCCACCCCTACCCACGTTACACCTCCCCGGCCCCCAACACTCATGACTCTCCCCCAACTACACACCCACCTTCAACGCCTCCTCACCCCCCGCCCTTACCCGACCCCCCAAACCCCACCCTCCCCCCACCCCACACCCCTCACCCCACTGCACCCACGCCCCCCACCCCCACCCCAAACCCTCCCCCTTACCATCCCCCGCCACCACCACCCTCACACTCTCCGACACGCTTCCACCCCCCCCACACCACGCCACTCCCACAACCCAAAACCACCGCAGCCATGTTACCACAAACCCACCCCACAACCGACACCTCACCACTCACCGCACCTCTACCCCAACCAATCTCTACCCGACCCCCACACATACCCCCCCCCCACACCCTCCCCCCACCCACAACTCCCAACCTATGAAACCCGCCCCACCCCACCACCGGATGCCAACACCACCCCCCCTCCTCCGCCAACTACTCCACCCCCCACCCGCCCACCACCCCCCCCGCCCGACCACCACCCCCCCCCCCCCCCCCCCCACCCGCCCACTCCTACCACACCCTACCCCAACCCCACACCGCCCCCCACCCCCCACCCCCCAACAACTCACACAGACCCCCCCCCCCCCCCGCCACCCCCCCCCCACCCCACCCCCCCCCGGAGCTGTGCACCTCAACACACACAACCCTACCCCACCCGCTTTCCCGACACTTAACCCACCCCCACACCCAACCACCCCACCAAACCCACCCCCACCCCCAACCCTCCCTCACTCCCCATCCCCCCACATTAACAGCACCTCCGCGTCCCCTCCCAACACCCCGGCTCCACGATACGCCGCCCCAAAGCCCCCACGACCACACCACAGGTTTCACACCCCACCCCAACACCTGCTCCGTGCCCCAAACCTCCTTCCCTACCACCCAACCACCCACCCCCCCCAACCCCACACCTACCAACCACCCCACGCACGTCGACACCCCCACCCAACTGCCCTTTTCCCCAGCAGCTGAACAATACCTCCCACCCCCACACCCCCCTCCCCCCCGCACACACCCCACCCACCCACCACCCCCCAACCTCGCCCCCTCACAACACCACCACGCCAGACAACGAACGCCCTAAACGCCCCCCATACCACCCCCCGTCCCCACCATAACCCGCCCCTCACCCTCCCCAGCCACCTCCCACCTCACCCCCGTACCACCCCCCACCAGCCCCCCCCACAACAACCCCTCGCCCAACCAAACCATCCACCCCGCGGGGTGGACGTGTGTACCTTACCCTCCCAGACCACGCCCCTCCCACAACACCAACACTACCTCGATCACCGAACCCCCCTACCCTCCCCGCCACCCCAACTCCCCCGCAGCCCCCCCGCCTCACCCCACACACCAAACTAGCCCCCCCCAATACACGCCCCCCCCGCGTCCCACGACCCCCCAACCCGGGGCACACTCATCCAGCCCCCCAGTCGCCACCGCGTACCAACCCCGACCACCCCACCAACACCCCACCAACCCCGGGGGTGACGATGGGGGCGCAAATAAGTTAGTCTTTCCAGGAGCTAATACCTGGCGAACATCCTCAAAATCAACAGTGGTAACAATACCTAACAATCACCCTGAGAAATGAACTCCAAGAAGTCTCACCAAGCATCATCATCCATAATCAATTCCATGCAATCCTAAATACACCCATCATAATATCAAGACCCGAATCAATTTTAATAAAAACTTTGCTCAATTAAGTTATTTATTACGATATCACTTATTTTCTATACATCTAATGTATAAATAGTGTTACCTTTTAAAAATTGACGATTCAACGTGTTTTCAAAACTTAAAGATTTTATATTTTATCGCGGGAAAAGATTAAAGAATGGTTAAAAACCATTCAAACCCTAGACCATTTGCGACTTCCTAAATAGTATGCAAGGTAAGGAAACTACAGCGTAGTCAGGTATTATAAGGTAATGGTATCTAAAAGACCGAAGTCTTGATGAGTCTCCCCGAACCTTATCCTTGCAACTAAGTAGTACTTTTGCAAATTACGTCATTGATAAAAATAAAACTTTAATTTGGAAAACACATTATGAACTATAAATAGTCCATAATAAATCTGATTTCATAATAATTAGTCATGTTTATATTTATTTTTCAAAAAACCCTTTTATTTTCTCACAAGTCAAAACTTAAAATAAAACCAATATAAACACAAAACTAATTCACATAACAATTATTCAAAAAACAACACTTAACAATTAAGTCATGCAAATATCAATTATGATCCTAATTATCTAATAATTAAAAACATGTATATATTCATATAAGGCTCCTTCGTCCAATGACTCCGGCCACATCCATCGATATAATCGATTGCGTAAGCCTTATACAAATACATACCATATAGCACATAAATTTAATAAACTTTTAGGCCCCATTAAGACATAGCGAAGGTCTTCCCTAGCTTTTAAAGTCGTGGATCGAAACCACATAAATTTAATGTCTATGTTTTAATTCTTGATCGTCATATTTGCATAAAACTTTAACAATTAACAAGATTTATATCAAATATCCCTCCATGATAAATTGCATGTATTTATCATGGATGCCAAATTAACAATTAATTTAACATAAAACCGATCAATTAACAATTAAAACACATCAAGTTTTATCATAAAATTTCATACAACCTAGAATTCGTCTAATTAATTTTATAACCAATAAAGATTGAATCTTGATGCACAAAGATCGAATCTTCATGCATAAAATGCCCAAAGGGCTTAAAAAATTAATCAAGAACCCTAATTTTTTATCCAATTTTATTCCTTGTAACTACAAATTCTACAGGATGGCTCGTGATGCCACTGTTAGGTTTTTACAACTATTAACCATTAAAGATCACGAGTACACAGCGGAAAGATAAAACACGTATAGAACTTATAATTAACAAAGGTTTAAGAATATGCATACCTTTTAGCAATTAACAAATGCCGCCTTGAATACACGCGTAAATAAAAATACCACGCGAAACCACTAAGGATTAAAAGTATAATCCCTCTACTTCGTCACACACAATACGTTCTTAGCAAACAACTAAGTATGCTAGTACTAGTAGTGGTTTAACCAAACGATCACCTTCGTCTTTGAATCAATCAACACACGAAACAAAACACCACGGTTGTGGTTTTGATCGCAAACCAAAAACCCTAAGGGTGTAGGGTTCGTTTTGAGTTTTTGGTCGATCGAATAAACAAAAGAGATGGAGAGAGATTTAGGGATTATGTTTTTCAAGGTCTCTCAACAATGAATCCCTTAACCTCTATTTATAGGCTAAATTCCTTGTGCTTGTAAGGAAAACCCTCTCACCTCCTTAATAGGGGTTTATGACAAATTAAAAAGAAAACTGTTACTTTCTTTTTCCTTAAATGCTATATTAACAACTCATTAAATATTTACTTTAACTATTTAACATAAGTTATGCTTATCACATAAATATATTACATTTAATATATTCTTTAATTGTTTTACGTATTAACGCGTGCGTCCCCGTAGGCTCGAATAAATAATTCGGACATATATTAATTTATACTTGGACATATTCCAACATAGCTAATTACCAAAGATGGTTACCGGATATCACTTGAAGTTGTGTAATCACTTTCCAAAGAAGATTGTTCGACCCTATGCCTGGGTATCACGAATACCTCCTTTGGATAAAACCAAGTGTTTGTTTTTGTTCTAGGCACAAATCAAGAACCCTTTCGTTTCTAAGTGTTTAGGTTTTCTGTGTGTTTTTCTATGCAATTGTAGTCAAACATGTTACTTAAATGTTTGTAACCACCCATTTAATTATAACCACTAAAAGAGTCAGCAGTGACTTGATGGGTGTACACTCCGTAACTCCAAACCCATTTCCAAGTATGATCCGATTCCCACAATTACACTAAATTTCCAACAATCCTCCCCAATTTAGTACAATTCCTTTGCATAAAATTAAACTTAACAAAACAAGTGCATAAATAATAAATGGTCATGTGGATTGAATTTCCATCTTAGTAAATTACACGTTCAAATATTCGAGAATCATGGTGTTCTAAGAATTGAACCCTTCAACCCATTTGAATACCTGAAGATAAAATACACACAAGTTTTCAAACGCATAAGAAACTCCTGACACTATACAAGTCATTGGTATGTGCTTAAATGCACATACCTTTTTCTAAATAAAACGAGCTTAAATGACTAAAAACGGACTTAAAATGCCAAATTATGTTGTTTGTTGTTATGTACTGTGCAGGTAACAGATATTTACAAAAAGACAAAAACAAGGCAACAACCAGACAAAACCGAGCACGGGATTGGAAAGAGCATGGAAAGCAAGCCGAAGGCGTATGTATCTTAGTAGGCCAACTCAACCCAAGTAAATAGGCCAAATCAGCCCATTATGCCATTCAAACAAAAGCCCATATAATAATGCTAAACCTTTTTTTCAAAAGTCCAAACAATCCATAACGCCCAACCAAATAAGCCAACAACCTTAACAATGATCATGTTAAAACTATTACACCACAAGTCCCTGAACTTTACACCGTTAGTCCTTAGGGACTAACACCACTAGTCCCTACACAATTACATCGTTAGTACCTAAAGCTAACAACACTAACGCCCGTTATCCCCTTTAACCCCAATTTTGAAAAACAATAAAATAAGGATGAAGATGGCGGGAAGGCCCAAAACAGGGCAAAACCCACTCCTCCATGACTGCATATGCTTTCAACGCACGCCCTCACCATCTTTGACACACGCCCAGGCCACGTGGCATAATCAAGCTCTCCTATTGGACGAATTAAGAAAGTCAAAGAGATAAGGACAAAGTTAAAGGACGGTTTAATGGTGATTGGCAGAGATTGAAGTTTTCCATAAGTAATTTTGGAATGATTGGAAGATGCTTGGTGGTTTTTACCTCAAGGATAAGCACAAGACTTCCCCTCACGGTTATAAATAGAGACGAAATCATACATTAAAAGATATCTAGTTTTAGGAGTAGTGTAGCTTTTATTTACCAGCATATTTGAAAGCTTTTTGTCTTTTAAATATTGATTTTGTACTTTTCAAGCATTGTTACTCTCAAGGATTGATTAATAAGAAGTGAGTTCTCATTTTACCTTTACAGCTTATTTACTGATTGCTTTTGGATCTGCTTTATTATTGGATTATAGGCTGCTTATTTTGTTCTCTTTAATGCTTTTTATGTTAAGGTTATAGTTCTAACGTCCTTGGATTAATTTTCATTTAAACTGTCCTTATTTGAGTTAAATCTGTCTATAAGCTTAGCTTAATGTTTAGTGCTTATTTTTCCAAAATCTTAAGCTTAATGGTTTTTAATGTTGTTAGTTCTTAATTTGTTTTTCCATTTCAAAGCTTATTTTGGTCTGTTTAAATTTAAAATGGCATTTTCAAAAATTTAAGGAGTGTTTAGGTTAAGGAATTTTACCAAGGTAAAAAACCTTGTAGGCTGTCTAGGTTTTTTAAATGAATTTGATAAGCTCAAAATAGGTTTAATAAGTAGTTTTTATAAGTTCAAAATTAGTTTTGTTAAGTTTTCTAGTTTTCTTTTATCAAACTTTCAAGTCTACCTTTTTCATAGTTTGCTCAATCGGCTTATATGTTAACTTCTTTAGATTTGATTATTAGAGTTGTTTTCATACTTGTTATTGGTACAAAATGCAGTAGGTATGAGTTAGAGAAAGTGTGCAATTGTCATTTTGGGTCTAAGTCAAAAACTGTCTAAATATCAAGTCTATTTGCCAAGTAAGAAAAGAAAAGAAAAGAAAAGCCAGTTTTCAATTGCCTTATATAGCTTATTTTCTAAATCAAATTTCTTATTTCTAGCTTTTATGTATTGTTGGGATATCAATTTCAATCTGTTTTGAGTTTTCAACTTATTACCTGTTGCTTATTGGTACTTAATCTTAGCTTAAAGTTAGTATAATGTCCTTTTAATCTCCTTTTTAAGTCATCTATCCTTTTAGCTTTTTAGTGCTTTTTAGCTTATTCTGTTAGCTCATTTTTAGTCTGAATTGCTTATTAAGGGTATGAGTTGATTTGTTTTAAGCTTATTTGCATTACTTCTAGCTTTTTGAGTTACAATAAGCCAAACTGTCACTTGTTCAAGCTTATTTATGGCTTATTTCTAAGTAAAAAAAAACTTTGTCAAAAAGTTCTTTTCAAAATTGCTATTTTTACTCTTTTTCTTTAAGTTTTTGTAAAAAGTTTTGAAAAAATAAAAAATTACAAAAACAAGGTCATGACCTCGAAACCTGTGACCTTAGCTTAACACACACACGTATTTAACACCACTCTCTAACACATGCCCTTGGGTCTTTTTCATAAAGACTTCACACCATTTTTCTTTTAACCCTTTTTTCCCATTTAAGCCTTCCAGCCCTTTTGAGCTTATTTCCAGCTTATTGGAATAAGCTGGTTTAGTGATTTTATTTTTCTTAGATTCTAAACTGTTTAAAGTATTTTCCTTAAAATTTTCAGATTTAAATAAAATTGTTTAATGTTTTTAGATTAAAAGTGTTTTTAATTCATAATAAATTAAATAAAAATCAAAAAAAATATAATTTTTTTTAAAATTTCTTTTATCATTTAGGACTTTTTAAAATTAAATTTGCTTTTCTAGGGTTAAAATTCGAAGTTTTAGGTTTTTAAGTCGCGTTTTAAATTCCCGTTAACGTTTTTTTTGACCCATTTATCCCCCTCACACACCCCCCCCTCTGTTTATTTCATTTTAGTTTATTCGTCGCTTGTTTTAATCTGTTATTTACTTTATATGTTGTAGAGATTAGAATCTAAATTAAAATCTTAATCTATTCAAATCTCGATCACAAACGTCGACACGAAGTTCAATTCACACCTCGTAGGAACAAAACAACCCGGGAAACGACTAGAAGGGGCTACTTTCGAAGTCGATACTTCCAAAATTATATTTTATTTGTGAGTTGGTTTGTCGCTTGTTAAAAGTGATTTTCCGGTTCGCCTATATTTTATATATATATATATATATATATTATATATTTTTATTATATATATTTATATATATTATATATATATATAATTATATATATAGTATATATTATTATATTATATATATACTATTGACCATGATCAGTCATGTGTCCATATCCAATTCATAAATGTTGTAAGAGCCAAAGTCCATACTCTATGAAGCGGCAAAACCTCAACACTTACATAGGTGGTTCCTCTTTATTCATGCTCCTGCTAAGCACTTTTTCAAAGAAATTAACCATTGAGAAGTAAAGACTTCATCCTCCTTTTCAGCAGGTTCCAAGCACATCCTTGGGATGATATGTAAATACATGTGCTTCAGTCCTCTGAACGTTCAGCTTTCCACATTAAACTCAGCTACCAAGTTTCCTTAGTAGGGAGTTGGGTATCCTAACATTCAACGACTTAGTTAGACTTTAATCACATCCCTTCAGCAGACTTTATAACTAAGTCTCTAGCCAGTCCCTTCGTCAAGTAATCAGCTAAGTTTTGTTGAGACCTCACAAACTCTATAGATATCACCCCATTCGTGATCAACTCACGAATCATGCTATGCCTGACACCTAAGTGTCTAGACTTCCCATTATACATTTGGCTATAAGCCTTTGCCAATGTAGCTAATTGTTCATGGCGCCCTTTTTCTTAGTTTTAACTTAATTGGGTAAACAGGGGGGTATAACTTTGGGGTATTGGCAACCTTAGTCCTTGTCTTTGTTAAACAAAAGTCCTAGTGTAAAATATCTTTAAATCTTGGCAAAAATGGTCCCTGGACTTGTTGTAAAGGGTAATGGGCTTTAGGTATTAATTGTGCAGTTTTGGATTCTTGAGGGACTGAATGTGTAACTTTGGGTTTTTTTTTCCTTTAGTGTTTGACTTTTGTTGACCCATAGTTAACTGAGAGCTTTGACTTTTTGACTTTGGCTTGATTTCCCAGCTTCTTTTGTACTCTTCTGTTTCCCGTGTCCGTGTTTGCCTGTTTTTGACGGTTTTCTTGTGATTTTTGTCTTATCCGTACCTGCATACACAAAACACAAAAACAAGCATATCTTTGCCATTTTTAGTATGTTTTTGGTCATTTAGGGACATTTTTGGTGTTAACGAATATGTGTATTTTACACCTATCAATTAACTATTCAAAAGGAAATTATGGTACTTGTAGAGGACTCATAGATCTGTTACCTTCAATTGGGCTCACGTCGATGATATCCATAGGTTTCAGATTTCTATCGTATCCGTAAGCTACAAAAATTTATCGCAATATCTTATAGACTGCTTTTGATTAGCCGCCCGTTGGGAGCGTTTAAAATATTTTGGTATATGAAGACCTGAGAGATTATACTAGGAAGTAGAGAAACACCTTAGGTACATGTAGGAGTTCGAATGGAGTCATATCGATGCCGGACGAGTGAGTTATCGCCGAAATGGCAAAACTAGTTGAAAATTTAAGACAAGAATTTGAATGAGTAATAAGTCCAAGAATTTATATGGCAACCTCTGGATGTGTAAAACTGGAAGTTCTAAGTATTGAACAAACTTAGATTTAAAGATTGTTTTGACCTTTGTAGACTCACGGTTTAGGAGATGCGTTGAAAATGATGAAGAGGTAGAATCCAGAAAATCATCAAGAAGCTAAAGGTTTATTGGTTTGCGGTTATTGTTGCCTCAAAGTTTTTATCTTATCACCGGTGTTGTGATTGTACTTTCTTTAGTCATGGTTTTGATTTAGAGCTCTATAAGAGCTATGTATGTGATGTTCTAGTAACATGGGTGGTTTAGACTAGGTTGCCATGGTTACCTTAGATTTCATCCTGTTTCGATAGGATCTGGATTTTTAGGAAAATGTAGTGGTTCTCGCGAGCACTCTTTTGCGCGTGTATCTTCTTTGTTTACCCTTATCCTTGTTTGGGTATTTCTGGAAAACTAGAAGGGGGGTTGAATAGTTTACCGCTTTTTAATTTAAGGTTTATGTTTGTTTGTAAAACTTAGATTCGACTTTTTGTGAATTAAATGCTTGCACAATATGAACAATATAAGTATATGAAATGATAAAGTAAGACAAGAGATAAGAGTAAGAACAATCAAACCACAATGCGAGGATTTATAGTGGTTCGGTAATGAAGAACCACTTCGCCCTACTCCACTCCCCGAGCACCTAACTCGAGAGTTTTCTTCACTATGTCAAAAAACTCCCTTATGGCGGAGAAAACCGTACACAACGTTGCTTACACCGATTTACGACACAAAGCTATCGAGTTCTAATCTTAGCTAGAACCAATCTATCACAACATAACTTTACGACTTGTTCACTACTTTACAACTTCACGACTTCTTTACAACTTCAAGACTTCTTCACAACTTTGTGACTTCACTTCACCACACTACTTATATCACAACTATCTAACACTACTTGGTAAGATCACCACGATCTAACTATACTTACAAAGAACGCCAAGATCTAGCTACTACACACAAATACAATATATACAGTTGATTTACAAATATGTGATATGGATGCAAAAAGATTGCAATATACACTTGAGGTGTAATACTTCTTCACTTGATGATGAAAGTATTCTTCTCTTGCACTTGAGGAATTGAGATTGGATCACTTGGAAACAAAGCTTTATGATTAAATGATCAAAGGATTTTAGAGAGGATATGTGGGCTGTTTTGAGCAGAAAGAATGAGTGCAAAAGATGAGAAAATAGTGGGGAAAAGTCAAGTATTTATAGGAAAACTGGAGGAGCGTCGGTCTATGGGAGGTCCCCTTAAATAGGTGGGCGGTCCCCATAAAATTAAGGGGGCCGCCCTTGTATTTAAGGGGGCCGCCCTAGACTGGGCGCTCCCCATTTTGTCCTTTTGTGTAAGGAGAATTCTCTGAAACTTTTTAGCCGTTTTAGGTCCGAAAATTTGAAATTCAAAATGTTTATTTTGAATAAAACATTTCTTTTAATTGTATAAAATGTTTTGTAATGTTTATAAAAATGTTTAGAACATTTTATAAAAGTGTGAGGTTGAATAAAAATTTCCTTTGATCATAAAATGCATTAAGCATTTATTTATTACATTCATTGTAGTGTTATAATTTTAGAAATGAAAAAATTTACTATCATTTACTTGTTTACGTTTAATTTTACATTGAACGTTTTTATATTTTGTGATTATCAAAACGTAAAGATGTGAAAAATATTAGTAATGTTTTTAGGCATTATATTTTATCAACAATCTCCCCCTTTTTGATGATTACAAAATTTAAACTCATTAAATGTAAAATTATTTTTAAACAAGTATTTAGTGAGTTTCATGTCATTTCTCCCCCTTTTTTGTAGAATTAAAAAGGCATCGTCGAGGATTGCTAGTAAAATCGACGGAATAAATACTCACCCCTTGAATGTTGTGCCTCCCCCTCGTTCAAGGGCACCAAGGAATCGTAGCGATGGTTTTTTTGACTACAAAAAACGGTTGACAATACAATATTTTTAACATTTAGCAAGAATGACGGAAAAATATGAAAGTGCCAAGCAATCATCAAGCAATGATACTTCATTCATATAGGGACAATGTGTGTGAACAACACACAAGCATTCATATAAAAAACAAATATACTTTAGAGGCACATTAATACATAAAGAAAAATCCTAAATAGACATAGAAGGAATTTTGACTTTTCTTGCGACACAAAAGGGTTTGACGATTATTTAGAGGCAAGTTACGAGATTAGTTGGTTGGTGCAGTTTGGAGCGGTGGAGAGAGGGTGGGAGGGGGGGCTTGTGGAGGGATAATCTCTTTCCGGAAACTAGGGGGATGAATGAGGTCGAGTGAGGAGGAATTCAATCCAATTGATATCCTCACTTAAAGCAAGGAATTGTTTTTGGGTGAAGATGCAACAAGGGCAATACCCAACATGGGTTTTAACTTGGTTAATGTTGAGGGTGTGTGGTAGGTTTGGAGAGTAAGGTGATGAGGGAATGTTGTTTTGTTGTTGAGAGAGATGCATGGCTAAGAGGTTTGATAGGTCTTGTAGTTGATTAATGTCATCAACTAGGCTTTCTCTACTTGGAGATAGAGGTGGTGTGTGTTAAGTTTGGTTGTCACTTTGAGGTGGAGCTTGAGTGTGAGCAACATATGAGTTGATGGGTAAGATAGGAAGTAGAGGATGTGAGACAACTTGTGGTGATGTGAGAGTGTCCTTAATGTAAGGAGTTTAGTTGTCACTTTGAGGTGGAGCTTGAGTGTGAGTAACATGTGAATTGATGGGTAAGATAGGAAATGGAGGATGTGAGACAACTTGTGGTGATGTGGTAGTGTCTTTGATGTAAGGATTTGGTAATGCTTGATTGGGGTGATTGTTTTCTTGAGAAGGTTCATGATGAGGAGTGAGTGGGTTTAGCTTTGGTGTAGGTGAATTTGCATTAAGCACATTAGATGTGTTGCAAAGGTTTGGTTTCTTCCTCCAAATAAGTTTCACACTCATTTTGGCTACCCAAAATGGTTTTGAATTTGGGTTTGTTAGGAGATGTCATTAGTGAAGATGATTGTGGTGATGATGGTGAGGATGAGAATGTATTTATAATTGGAGAAAGGTGCAATTTAGGGTGGATGAACATTGTTAAAATAACAAGTCCAAGAGATGTTTAGGAATTTTGGAAAACAGTAGGTGTGGCTAGGTAGAAGAGGGGAAAGAAAATAGTGAAAAATCTGTGAATCAGAGGGTGGTCCTCTTAAATAGGTGGGCGGTCCCCTTAAATATAAGGGGGTCGCCTTTATGAATTAAGGGGGCCACCCTTCTAAAAAAATTTAGACGACCAAAAAATAGGGCTTTGTTCAGAAATCTTTAAGAAAGGTCTTGTTTTCGAGATCAATTTTGAAGAAAGTCCAACTTTCTATGACAATAGCATTTAGCAAGTAATCATGCAAATACCTAGTTTGAACAAGTATAAATTAGAATTATTTCACACAATTATGAGAAATAATACTAAGACCTAAGATGAGCAACACATAAGAATTTTCACAAGTTTAATTAGTGTTGTTGTAAAATTATGGCTTTTACTAAGTGAGCATGCAAAGGCCTAGTTTATACTAAGAACAAAATCATTTCATATAGCAAGTAGCAATCAATTATCTATATTTGTAATTGAGGATCATCCAAGAAAGCAATTAAAGGAACATATCAATATGAAGACAATCTATTAGGTGTAGTATAATAGAAAGATATGTTAATTGGAAAATAGGTTTCAATATCATCAAATGAGATTTATGTTGAAATCCTAGTGTGTGCCTAAATGCAACAAATGTGGAGTAAGAATTATTTCGACTCTAATAAACGTAAAACCTAAGAAATAGTTCAAGTACTCCTTGATTCAATCAAGAGTGTCGAAAATATATATTAGATTATATACTTTGACAACAAGTTAGAGGTCTTTATGCATGAAAAAAAATGTTTTTAGCATATCTCAACAATGTATTAAAATAGATTTTCATGTACTCCTAGTTGTGAGAAGGATTTAGAGAAAATAGATTGGGCGAGAGTGGGAGAGAAGCCGGGAATTTAAGATACTTTAGGGATGTATGATTTAGTGAGAGAGATATCGACGGCGGTTGCTTTCGGCATTTTTATCACAATAGATGTTGTCGATTGACTTGTTAGTGATTGCCCCTAGCGTATTTTGGATAATTGGATGATTTGATGTTTTGATTTTGAGGGTTATGGTGAAGGATTTTGATGTGGTTTTTGGTGCATAAGAATCACCAATGTGAGTTCTTGAGAGTATTTTCCCTTCCCTTTTAGTTCGTGCTCATCCGGACATAAATTTTGGAATAAAAGGGAAAAATGAAGAAGAATAAAGACGTAAGCGATGAGCTTGACAATGTCAAGACGAATGATGGTTAGCATACAACGAACTTCATCCACGAAGTTATGTAGCTTTTCTCGAGTATTGTGAATGTTCATAGAACAATCACACGACGAGGTATGAGGTTATCTTAAAGGTAGTAGCGGAAAAGGTGGACGGAAAATATTAACCATCTATTTAATAATAGAGGCATGATTAAGGTTTTTGTGAAACGAGTTTGACATAAATAAAGAGTGACATTTTAATTTGCATTTCGCCAATTAAAGATACTTAAATATTTCGGATGAAATAATTAAGTTGTCAAGATTTATCGAAATATATTTAATAGTAACAAGACTATTAAATAGATAATGACACGTTTACGAACTTTTTGGTAGATTTTGATTAGTTTTCTATCCTAAGATCGATGGGCAAGTTTGATCCTCATGGTGATAAAACATCGTGACATTCCTAAGGGGATGAAAAGACTAACGGAAGTGAAAGTACTTAGTCTTAGGATGTGTATATAAGAGAAGCTACGAATCACTTATGTAGAAACTTGTAAGATCTTTGTCACACGACGGTTGATGTTAGCTTTTAGCTTTTGGAAAAGCGTTTTAACATATGTTGTTAAAAGGCTTGAATATGAATTTTCGGATATGACCTTTAACGTTTGCGATTGTATGTTAAAGATACTTGAATATTTCGGATGAAATATTTAAGTTGTCAAACCTACTTTGAGGAGTATTAGATTTGAATCTAACTTTTCCTTGACGAAAGAATAGATCATTTGGAAGTGAGCGAGAAAAGAGAGAGTGATGTGTTTGGTATAAAATTCGACAGCATGGGGGACTGTTTGATTTTTGGATAGGGCGGTCCCCTTAATTATTTATCGGGGCCCACTCCTTTTACAAGCGGACCCTTAAAATTTAGGGGGCAGCCACGAACAACCAAAAAAATTTGTTTTTTCGATCTAATGGATGATATTAATTTAAAGCTCTTTCCTATTAGTAATATATATTAGTAGTCGAGATATGATATACTTATCATTGTGTTTCAATGATAGGTATGATTATTGACTTTTTAATTAACTTTTCGTTAAATAAAAATTTCTTGGATTATTTCGGATGAGATAATCAAGACGTCAATTAGAGAGATGACTTAGAGACAAGACTTCTTGCGAAGAGGAAGAATTAATTTCTTCGGATGAAAAAATTAATTGACTTGATTTGAAGTGAGACGAGAGTGGATAACGAAGATAATGAAATGATAGGACGAATGTTGAGAATTTCGACAGACTATTACGTTAGGTACGTAGATGATGTTTAGTGCGGGGGGGGGGCGAAAGGCGAGGGGGGGAAGTGGGGACACGTATGCCGAGACGAAACTTATGTGTCGTAGTCGAAGGGTGTCTTGTTTACATCCATAGTGTTTCAAAATGATCTTCACGAGACTAAGCCTATTCTATGTATAAATGTTAACCACTTGATACATTCTCATCATACATGAGTTTGCTATACGTGGTCATAAAAGATTTCCATTTCATAAAAGTATGTAGATAGACTATGAGAAAGAATAGTTCATAGTGAACTAGTTCTTTAAATCTAGAAGCCCAACAAATGATATTTCTAGTGACTATAATAATATTTTAAGACTAATTATATACTAATTATATCTTGGAATCACATAAATACTTCTTATGACTATATTCTTACGAGATTGTATAGTAAAGAGTACCTTAGACTTTAAATGAATTTCTTCAGGTCTTCATGTGTAGAAGCATTATTTAAGGATAAGGATTCATGGGAATCCTATCATGAACTCTTCAATCCATTTGTCGGAAGACAAGGAATGTTTGTAGATGTCGAAAATTCAAAGGTTTGAGGACGACTCTTAGACACTTTGGTCCCCAAACGTTCTTCATGTATCCAAAATTTTTGTTTCCGTAAATGTTTTTCATTTGATTTAGACACATGCATGGTGAACGTCTTCCACATTGAGTAAAGCTTGGTTGATGTGGATGGATTCAAAACATTGCGTGATTTAGTGTTTAGGGTAATCTTTTTCTACCTTGGTCTCTTCTAGGTTGGAGGTGTATGTAGGGAAGACGGATATGGACTATCTAGTTCTTCTCGGAGGAGAGTTTTAGACTCCTTTTGGGTATAATAACGCTAATCGAGTTTGAAGAATGTATAAAATGTGTTACCTCGTCATCACTCGCAATCGGAATTTTTAGTATTGTTAATTAAGTAATGAATTTTTGTTTAGAAATGAGTTTGAATTCTACCCATTTTTTCTTTCGACTCGATCTCTTGCTGCTTTTACAAATTTTACGTTGTTTGGTTTCAATAGCCAGTCTTTGGTAAAAATTAAATACTAGACCGGTTTTCTCTCCGTGTAGGGTTTTGAGAACTTTATTATTTTCTTAAGTGAGTGACTACTATTATCAATTTGATTTAGCCTGAGATATTTCTTCCTTAAGGTTTTTTCATTTTCAAACCTGAGGTCTTGGCTTATTTTGCAATCTCATTACTTAACTTCTTATCCTTTTCTTAATCTAGATTATTTTTTTTTTAGTGTAGTACTTCATTTTCTAATTGAATTCTAGCTTGTTTTAGACTTTTATTTTTAGCCATGACTTTTAGTCCTACTTTGCATAGTCGACTATATTCACTATCTAAGTCTTTTTCGTTCTATGTGATTGGTCATTTCCGTAATGACATTCGGTTTCGAAAGTACCTTCATCGATGCTCTTTAGCCATAAGACATTTTTCATTATTTGTCTTCTTCTCTTCATCTTCGTCGCTATCAATCCAACAAAAGCTCTTTGATTATAGATTCTCGACGCTTTTGGACATTCACCAATGAGATGATTTGGATCACAGCATTTAAAACATTTCCTTTCGGTTTTGCCATTTTTGTCATCCTTATATTTTTTGAATGGCTTTCTTTCATCGTGTGGTTGTCGTACAAACCTACCTCGTCTTTTGAAAAACTTCTTGAAGTTTCTTACGGCCATGGCATATTCTTCGTCTTCACTATCGGAACTTGAGCTATTTTCATCACTAGATTCCTTTATAGCCTTCAACGCAATAGATCTATTTTGTTCTCTTTTGCTATTGACTGTCTCAGAATCTTTCTTTATTATTTCTTCATGAACTTTCAAATTTCCATTGAGTTCTTATCAAGTGGGTTTTGATTTGTTAGAGTCTTTGATTCTTCAATAGCCGTAACTTTTGCGCGCCATTAGGATGCAAGAGCCCTAAGAAATTTCCTAACACATTCTGGCTTAAGAAATACTTTCATCAAGTGCTTTAAGCTAGGTAAAAAAATAGGTGTTAAATTTAGCAAAAGCATTATCTATGATTCCGCTCCTGAATCGTTAAATTGTTCATATGTTTGAACAAGAAAGATCTATTTTATTATCTTTTGACTTGATTATTACCTTGGTGAGTTACTAGTATAAGGAATTCCAAAATATCTTTTGCGGTTTTACACATAATAAATTCTTTCGTATTCTTTATGTGGCTGATGCATTATAAATTACCATTTTCAGCTTCATTCTTTTTTAGAAAGTTTTCTTTTTAATCATCGTTTTGTTTATCAAATGGTACTATTTCATCTTTTTAGTTTTGGTTTATTTTGAAAAGGAATGAAATCACATTGGTAATATATGTCAATGATCTAGATATTTTGACTTCACATAAGTTTCGATATCTATTTTTTATATATTAATATTAAACTTTCATATAGTGGTAGGTTCTTTGCATAGGATTTGCCATTCTAATATTATTTCCGATTCCATAGATCGATTCAGAGTTTTAAATTCACTCTATTTTAAAATTCTTGTTTAGCGTAGCTTCTTGATACCAATTGTAGAAAAACTAAGAAGGGGGGTTGAATTAGTTTTACGTCTTTTTAATTTAAAGGTTTTAAAGTGTTTTGTAAAAATTCTAGATATCGACCTTTATGTGAATTTCAACACATTGCACAATATGATCAATACTACTTATCGTAAACACTCGATTAGAATGATTTGCCGAAAGTAATGTAAGACAAAAGATATATAGAGTAAGAACAATCAAACAACACGCGAAGGACTTTTTAGTGTTCGGGTACCGAGACCTTTGCCACTACTACTCTCCCGAGACCAAACTCGAGAGTTTTCTTCCACTATGTCAACAAACTCCCTCATGGCGGAGGAAAACTCGGTACACATCCGTTGCTTACACCGATTTACCGACACAAGCTAAATGTCAAGTTAATCTTAGCTTAGAACCAATCTTATCACAACACAAAACTTCACGAACTTGTTCTCGGACTTCACAACTTCACGACTTCTTCACAACCTTTACATAGACTTCTTCATAACTTCAAGTCACCACACTAGTTATATCACAACTATCTAACACTACTTGGTAAGATCACCACGATCTAGCTATACTTACAACACAACATTACAAAATTTACAAAAGATTTACAAGTAATGATATGGATGCATAAGATTGCAAAACATACAAAGGTGTATATTTTTACTTGATGATGGAAGTTTTTTTCTCTATGCATTGAGGAATTGAGCTTGGATCATGGAAACAAGCTTTATGGATTTAAATGATCAAGGATTTTAGAGAGGATATTGTGGGCTGTTTTGGGCAGAAAGAATGAGTGCAAAAGGTGAGAAAATAGATGGGGAAAATCCAGTATTTATAGGCAAACTGGGAGAGCGTTCTAACTAGGGGTGGTCCCCGTAAATAGGTGGGTGGTCACCCTTAAATTAACAAGGGGCCGCCCGTTTGTTATTTAAGGGGGCCGACCTAGTACTAGGACCTCCAGTTTGTCATTTGTGTTGGGAATTTTCTGGAGCTTTTCTAGCCGTTTTAGGTCCGAAAATTTAAATTTCAAAATGTTTATGTTGAAAAAATATTTCTTTTAATTGTAGAAAATGTTTTATGGTGTTTATAAAAATGTTTACAACAGTTTATAAAAGTTTGAGGTTGAATAAAAAATTTCTTTGATCATAAAATGCATTAAGCATTTATTTATTCATACATTTAAGTGATATAATTATCGAAATGAAAATTTACTACTAATTACTTGTTTACGTTTAATTTTACATTGAACGTTTTTATATTTTGTGATTTTCAAAACGTAAAGATGTGAAAAATATTAATAATGTTTTTTAGGTATTATATTTTGTCAACAATCTCCTCCTTTTTTATGATTACAAAATTTATACTCATTAAATGTAAAATTATTTTTAAACAAGTATTTAGTGAGTTTCATGTCATTTCTCACCCTTTATGTAGAATCAAAAAGACATCGTCGAGAATTGCTAGTTAAATCGACGGAATAAATGCTCCCCCTTGGTGTGTGCCCCCCCTCGTTCAAAGGCACCAAGGAATCGAGCTATGGTTCTTGGCTACAAAACCGAGTTAGAAATCATTAAATTATTCTTAAATGTGGCAAGCAGGGCGAAAGAAAAATATAGCAACATCTTTGTATTATAATTTGCAATTAAAATCAATCAATCAATTTTAAGACAAAGATTCACTTATCTGATTAAAGAGATTGTGTGTAAAACACACTCATGCATATATCAAATAATATGCTTAGAAGCATATTGAAACATAAATTAAACTAGAAAAGACCTAAGTTGCCATAGAAGAACTTTAGACTTGCTTGCGACATAAAAAAAATTTGGACGATTATTTGAAAACAAGAAAAGTAGGCAAAAGATGTGATTAGTTGGTTGTTGATGGAGAGTTTAGAGGGGATGTAGTTGTTGGAGGGTAGTCACGTTGGACTTGAGGTGGAGGTTGTAGCCTAGTAAGGAGATACTCAATCTTTTTGGGTAAATCGGCAACAAGGACAATAGCCAACCATGGTGTCAACTTGTTGTAAATTTGGATGGTTGTGATGAAGGTATGGTGAAGTAAGGTGATAAGGGTGATAAGTTTTGTTGTTCAAAGATGCATGGCTAAATAATTCATAAGTCTTAAAGTTGATTAATTTCCTTCAACAAGTCTTTCCCTATTGGAGATGGAGGTTGGGAGTAAGTGAAAGCTTGGTTATCACCTTTGTAGTTTGAGTTTATAAATCATACTAGCAACATGTGTATTGGTTTGTGTGAGTGGAGGTGGATTAAACTTGTGTAATATGGGGTAATCTTTCATCATTTTGTGACACAAAATGTCACTAAATGGAATTGAGTTATGGTTTGCTTGAGTAGAAGGATTGATCTCTTAAGATGAATCATAAAGAGTAGAGTGTGATTTGGGTATTGGTGTAGGTGAGTTAATATTGTTCTCACTTGATGTGTCACAAGTGTTCAATTTCTTTCTCTAAATAGGTCTTACACTTATCTTTGCTACTCTTGAGGATTTGGATTTGGGTTTGTTAGGAGATGTCATTAGTGAAGATGATTGTGGTGATGATGGTGAGGATGAGAATGTATTTATAATTGGAGAAAGGTGCAATTTAGGGTGGATGACATTGTTTAAATTAACATGTCCATGATATGTTTAGGAATTTTAGGAATAAACTGTAGGTTGTGGCTAGGAGAAGAGGGGAAAGAGGGAAGAAAATAGTAAAAAATATGTGAATCAGAGGGTGGTCCCCTTAAATAGGTGGGCGGTCCCCTTAAATATAAGGGGGCCGCCTTTATGAATTAAGGGGGCCACCCATCTGAAAATTTTTAGAGTACCAAAAAATGGGGTTTTGTTCAGAAATCTTTAAGAAAGGTCTTGTTTTGGAGATCAATTTTGAATCAAGTCCAACTTTCTATGACAATAGCATTTAGCAAGTAATCATGCAAATACCTAGTTTAAACATGTATAAATTATCGACTATTTCACATAATGTTTGGCAAACAAAACATCTTGTGTGAAATAATATAGACCTAAAATGAACAACACATAAGAATTTTCACAAGTTTAATTAGTGTTGTTGTAAAATTATGGCTTTTACTAAGTGAGCATGCAAAGGCCTAGTTTATACTAATAACAAAATCATTTCATATAGAAAGTAGCAATAAATTATCTATATTTGTAATTGAGGATCATCCAAGAAAGCAATTAAAGGAACATATCAATATGAAGACAATCTATTAGGTGTAGTATAATAAAAAGATATGTTAATTGGAAAATAGGTTTTTCAATTATCATCAAAATGAAAATTATGGTTAAAATCCTAGTGTGTGCCTAATGCAAACAAATGAGGAAGTAAGAATTATTTCGACTCTAATAACGTAAACCTAGAAATAGTTCAATAGTACTCATTGATTCAATCAATGAGTGTCGAAAGTATATATTCGATTATATACTTTGACAACAAGTTAGAGGTCTTTATGCATGATTAAAAAATGTTTTTAGCATATCTCAACAATGTATTAAAATAGATTTTCAATGTACTCCAAGTTGTGAGATGGATTAGGTTAAAATAGAGTTGGGCGGGAGTGGGAGAGAAGTGGGAATTTAAGAATACTTTAGGGATGTATGATATTAGTGGATAGAGATATCGACGGCGGTTGCTTTCGGCATTTTTATCACAATAGATGTTGTTATTGATTGTTTGTGATTTTGGCCTAGCGAAATTTTGGATAATTGGATGATTTGACTGTTATGATTTTGCGGGTTATGGTGAAGGATTTTGAATGCTGTGGTTTTTGGTTTGCATACAGAATCACCAATTTGAGTTCTTGAGAGTATTTCCCTTCCCTTTTAGTTAGTGCTCATTCTGGACATAAATTTTGGAATAAATGGGAAAAAATGAAGAAGGAATAATGAGTATGCGATGAGCATGACAATGTCAAGACGGAATGATGGTTAACATTACAACGAACTTCATCCCCGAAGTTATGTAGCTTTTCTCGCGTATTGTGAATGTTCATAGAACAATAACGATGAGGGATATGAGGTATCTTAAAAGGTTAGTTGCGGAAAAACGGTGGACGGAAAATATTAACATCTATTTAATAATAGATGGCATGTTTAAGGTTTTTGTGAACAGAGTTGACATAATAAAGAGTGACATTTTAATTTGCATTTCATAATTAAAGAATACTTAATATTTCAGATGAAATAGTAATTAGTTGTCAAGATTATATCAATATATAATTTAATAGTAACAAGACTATTAATATGATAATGACAGTGTTACAAAACTCTTTGGTAGATTTTGATTAGTTTTCTGTCCTAAGATCGATGTGCAAGTTGTTTGTTCCTCATGGATGTAATTATCCTAAAGTTATAACTCCAAGGGGGCTGTTTTACCATTCTTTAAAGTTAAGGGTTTAAAGATTTTAAAAGTTATATTAAAAGGATTAACTTTGTATATATATATAATATATAAACCAAGGGTATATATTGTCATTTTTACATTCTTAAAGGTATAAAATGTAATATTTTTATATTAATTATAAAAATATATTTAAATATTATAAGACTCGATTTTATTAAAACCCGACACATTTGTCGGGTGCCTTCTTGTTGATAAGCTTACCACTTTTGGTTTCGTACATCATACCTTAGTCCTATGACGCGTCATTCTTTTAGGTGACGGCTACGATCATGTACTATCCTTCTCTTACGTGATTATCATTTGCTCATCGCTCTAAGGTGAGTTCATAGCCCCACTTTTTACTCATTTTGCATAAATGTTTTACAACTTTAGGGTGAGAATCATTGCTTCTTTTTAAACTTTGGACACAAGTGTTTTCAGTTATCATTTCCTGTTTACGTGTTGCCTAAGTAGCGATTAGACCACTATCATGCCCGAACCATCATGAACCGTTAATTACCTATGACGAATAGGGTTGGTTAAGTAAGCGCGAATGTTATAAATAGATCTATTTGGGACTAATTATCCCTATCCGGGTAAGCAAGCGCTTACTTGTTTTTGTGTCGATGAACAAACGGATATATTTCATGTCGAGAATTCTTTGAGGTGTCTTGGTTACACATCTGTAGGGCAATATCATCACTTGCATATTATATGTATCTCCTAATTTAGCATCGGTGTCATGAGCTCAGCGCAACGTACATACTTTTCATGTGATATTGTATTTGTTATAATAGTCACATCACTTTTAAAATCTTGTGGTCCAACCTTACGTTAATTCAAACCTATGAATTCACCAACTTTATGTTAACTATTTTAAGCATGTTTTCTCAGGTGCTTAG
This sequence comes from Tanacetum coccineum, assembly GCA_026074375.1. Lineage (NCBI taxonomy): Eukaryota > Viridiplantae > Streptophyta > Magnoliopsida > Asterales > Asteraceae > Tanacetum > Tanacetum coccineum. Next base: position 52,579 of record BQNB010018258.1, read on the forward strand.
CTGGATTGTTCTTGAAGTGCTATTTGATGTTGCACGCATTGCTGGGTGTCTTTCAAGAATGATTATCTTTAAACTTAAATACTCGCTGTCTTAAAAACATGTTATGATTCTGCTGCATTTGTCTTAAGCTTTTGCTAAAACTATTTCATTTATGTCAAGAATATTGTAAGACTTATTTTGATTTATCCAAAGCAACGAGTTATGCTTTATCAAACGTCCATATAGTGGTCGTTTATGTAGGTGATTATACAATGAAATAACATATTATTAACAATTAAACGCAACGGATAAATCACCAAACAACAGATCCATAGAGTCATATGATTAATCAAAGTTAATACAAGAAAAGTAATACCTTTGTAGCATGATCGGTATAATCAAATGGTGACCTTCACCTTAACACGACGCTTCCAATGAAACCAAGTGATCAATGGAGATCACCTCTATGATGTATCCACACTACACTTCCTTGTATACTAATTAGATGCTAGTCTTAACCCCGTAACCTTGGAATTCACCTTAAATAAACTAGATACAAAGTGATTGAAAAAAAGAACACAAAAACATACAAAGAGTGTGTTTGTGCCATGGTATATATAGAGAGAAGAGAGGGGAATCAGTTTGGAAATCAAATTAATTAGGAGATCATATTAAGGAGATCATCCATATATAAGTTTGACTAGAATAAAAACAATCTTATCTCCTTTCTATGACCATAAGTGGTCGGCCCTATATATAGGTCCAAATGGGCTTGCCATTTGTTTTTCAAGTCCAATAAACTAAGTCCTTTACTTAGTTATTAGAGGCCTGATATTGATCCCGTGTTACGTTGGTTATTTATATACCGTAAATACAATAAACATGATATATAAAGTGGTACCTTAGTGTATAGGTGTGTGACCCCATAGGCTCATATGTGTCTAGCCATATAATTATTTATTATGACATGAGCATACTCCAACAGCTCCCACTTTCGCACGTCATAATAATCAAGAAATTATACAAGCAAAGGTTAGCGTCTAGCAACACGCCAATGCCCCCATAAACATATGAGGATAGTTTCTTAAACATATTATTTTAAATGGTTTAGATATCAATCATCCTTTTATTAAGACACTTTGTTAAACATAATACACTGATCATAAGTCATTCTAATGTTTAACATTTTGTTTCTCGATATAGATATTGAACTAGATTACCAAATTAATCAAGTATCACCTTAATTACATTTGGGTGCGGCCACACATACATCTGTTCAAATCATCGAGGGGACAAGTAGTATCTTTCTCCATAACATGTGGAGTAACAAATCCTATTTTGAGTGCACGTGTTCATTATGTGTTTCACATCCCTCCTGAAAATGGCCTTTATAGCAGCCTTCAACAAGTCAGCGTTGAACCATATCTAAGATTGACATTTCACACACACAAAACCTACTTGCATCTCAAGTCTAAGGATGAGAGACATAACCACTTGCTGAGTTTCACTATTGACGCCGATCTATGTAGTTGTTGATAGAAATAATGCCTAAAAACAATATTAATAATTTTCACATCTTTACGTTTTGATAATTACAAAATATAAAAACGTTCAATGTAAAATTAAACATAAACAAGAGAAGTCAGTAGTTTGAATGATTCGGAGAATGAGTCAACTACTGTTTGAACGTATTCCAGAAAACTTGATTACGACTGTATGTACATTTCTTGGTCGCGTATTGAAAGAAAAGTCTATTTTCATTGAACAACTCTGCGTTCAAATGATCCGGTAGCAACCCCAGGTTTCAGCGGTGAAAGTCATGAAAAATCTTCTTTAGATTCGAATTATTTTCATGCTACTTGATTATTTGAATGCAGAAATGGTCGTTGGAGAATATGAACACGTTATCACCACTATCATTTCAAATTCCACTCAAATGGTTATATTACGTAATATATGTTTCAATGACCAGCTCACGGTTCAATGATCAAGTCCATAATGTCAAAGTTTAGCAACTGAGAATGTGGATTGTTTTGGTAAACTGCAAGTTGTTTACACATTGACTGATTCGTTGAATGCGAAATTGGTCGTTGGGCACTAATAACGTAAACTTATTCTTTGAGATATGTATATATACAATATCCAAGCCCAGGCAATGATGACATTTGTTACTGGAGGCGGGTTGATTCAGAGTGTGTCAACAACGGCGTTGCACCCACGTTGTACACAATTCCCTGTTTTTGTTTGAGCCTTAAAACTTGCTGCTATGTGCATTCTATTTTGGCTGTTGCAAATGGATTTTATGTAAATATGACACCTTTCGACAAACCAGTTATTCACAACCCGAGGAATATTATTTTGTTCAGGTATGTAAACACGTTATGTTTTCTTTTTTTTGTTATTTTTATATTACTAGGTCACACATTCACGGAACTTTTCGTATGTTCCACATGTAGGATCAGCTGTTCCAATCAACTCAGACCATTGAACAAAAAACATGTTTAATGCTTTTAGTTAATTGCATAGTGGTCCTACACAGCACGCGTGCAAAAATATGTTGTCCGCGTGTATTGCCTTTGTATTAGTCAGGTACGTTTTTTGTCTTCTTTTTTTCGCATGCCTTTTTTAGATTTCTATCTACACAGAATGCGAGCGCACTTTACACTTGTAATTATCGACAAAAAAATCCCCCTCAAAAAATATTTGGCAAACATAGTAAAAATCCACGTTGCTTACTCAGATTCAACACACAACGGTGTCGTTGGACCTATGGCTTTGCTACCAAAGGGATGGTGTAATTTCTAAGAGTGTCATGACATATAGTTTGGTGCAGATTACTTTTCGTCGCGTTCTCTTGCATTTTCGATCGTCCTTTGTACACAGTTATGCATCACTGACATCCGCTTTTTGTTGGTCTGAAAGTGTAATATGGTCAGTTGCATAAAAGAAATTGCACACGTTTCACTTTTTGTAATATCCATTTGTTACTTTAATGTCCTTTTTCCCAGGTCTCCCGTGTCGCGAACCATAGATTTTACGTAATGTTAGACCTCATACAGAAAGTATGACACTTTTCATCAAAACTGAAGCGAAACAACGAGTCAAGTATGCAGCCACGATGAACTTTAAATTTTCGGGAGCGAGGTCTGCAATCTGAAGCAAATGATCTCTTGACGTTTCTCCTATAATTTCTTAACCACGGTTCCCGTGGGATCGGTTGTCCCTATAAAGTACGAACTTTTGATAAAAGTTTTTACTTTAATGGGATGACCAATGTACGGGAACCGTTGTCATGAAAACTCAGGGCAATCAAACATGTGGGAACGTATTCGGTCAGAGTTACTACTTAAACATAAGAAAAGCCCGTTGTGTCTATGAAGTCGCATCGTGCAACGCAGGTGAAGTTTTGTGGTTCATGTTAATAGGCGCATCAAATCGTTTGAATCACTTATCGTCGTTATACTGTAACAATTTGGTGGTGACCATGTTGTTGTTTGACATTCGAATTATACATGTACTAGAAATGGAAACCAACAAACATTCTGTTTATTGTACACTTGAAATTTGGATTTTTGTACATACTAATTCTTTTTGACATCACTATTTCCGCAAAACATATCAAAAGTCCCAACGTTCGGAAATTAAAAGCCAATGAACAACATAGACAAGTAAAAAACACAAACGGAAACACATTGCGAAACCAACATGCCCAAAAACAAGATAAAAAATTGCTCCGCAGCGAAACCCGAACACCTAACATCTCGCTTATCTGATCCATATCCAATGTTCATTACAACACATCAAACAACATGTGAAAATATTCATTCCATCGGGACATAACAACCAAACAAAACAAAATTGACTCATTCAATTACCGTGTTCGTTCTATTCTTCCATCGTTACAGATCCATCAAAACTAAAATCATAACAATCACACAGTAGCCGGGTTATTAATATAATTGCACAAACAACATAAAAACTCAATAAAAGGTAAATCAACTAGATATACCTGTATAAGCATTATCCATTGTTCTACAAAAGTAAGTTAATAATGCTATTATGAAGTACGTATATCTTGTTTAGGTTTTCTAAAGTTGTCCAAAACAATTAAGTCAATAACTTTATCATAAAGTGTCAAAATGTCATCGTGCCAAGTCATTCATTAAGCCTCACTCACTGCTTCTTGGAAGCTTGATTTGTCCATTCAGACTTCATACATAAAAGGGCAAGTGAAGAATAGTAATTAATGGATACTCTTATTTCTATAATTGTCCTTAATTGATTAACATCTTGTTTTTGTTGGACCCATTTTATCAACAAACATCTTTTTTATATATTGATAAATTGAAGTTATTTAATTTTAAAACAAATAAATGACATCAATAATAGTATCTCATCTCAAAATTGAGTCATCAACAAAAAATCCATCATTTAAAAAAAACACATTAATTACAGTTTTTTATAATTACTTTTTGCAAAATGATAATTTTACTCTTAATCAATTAATTTATAATTTTTTTAAAGTTTGCAACAATAACCTCAAGTGAATGTAATATGGTAAAATTAAAATAATTCTCTATCTATTTTTGAAAATGTATAATTAATTTGGGACAACCTAGAAATTAAACGTAGACAATAAATATTAAACCTAAACAAAAAAACACCAAATAAAAAAAAAAAAAATCAATAAAATAAAATAAAAAGAAAAAAAGGAGAAAAGTAATTAGATGAATGAAAAAGTAAATATCTTTGATAGCTAAACCATATTGTTTTTGTTTACGATATCTTATTATTTAAATTATTTTATAGGGGAAATTACATCTGTCTCGTCCCCAAGTCCATCCCCGTAGGCCGTTCTGTCCTTAGTATAACGGGACTCTCATACGGGGTCCCTATTTGACACTGTAGTTACCCGTTTGGTCCCTGGCACTCCGTTATGGGTAACGACGGTTATCTCCGTCGTTATCCTTGCCACGTAGTGTTTCTATTAAAGGGCATAATCGTCTTTTTACTATTATTCTTGGTTGCACGTTGGTCCTCACCCTTATTTTACTACAGTAAAGTTTACTGTTCTAATTTTTTGTCGTCTTGCGCTCGCGCGTTTGGTCTCTCTCGTCTATTTTTTTCCCTCCCGTTCCCTATCGTCTTGCAACGCACGGGTCGGTATGCCTTGTAACCCATATTTTTGGGTTGTAAGAGCTTTTTTGCAAGTATTTTATGAACCAAAGTCTTAAAGTAACAAACTAATCTTTTAATGTGACTTCAAATGTTCCCATCTTTTATGAAAACATCATCTCTACTTCTTAGTTACACTTTCATGTTGCGATGACCGATACCATTTAGCTCAAAAAGTTGTAAGTTTGCTGATAATGTACATTTGCATGATCTTTATAAATTTATGATTTACCATTTGTAATCTTAGCTTTTTCGTGTTTGTGTTAGTCCACTATAGATAGTAGCAACGAACTCACTTCACTACAACATTGCATTTTCCCCAGCGAAAAAACGAGGTAATCCCGGGCGACTTGTCGTTTGGATGGGTTTCCCGGGCGACATGCGCCCGGGATAAGGCGAAACGGAAAGCTCGGAAGGGGATACGTTCGGCGACTGTACCGGGGCGACATCGCAGGGCCCAGTGGTTCGTCATACGATTATGTGCCAGCGTGGAGGGTTTTCGGGCGACATGTCGCCGAGGATAATGTTTTATAAAATCACATAAATTAAAAATTTGATGCTAGATTTAATTAATTATTAAGTAATAATCCCAGGCGACATGTCGCCCGGGATAGCCCTGCAGTATTTTTTTGGTACCATTTTCCCGGGCGACATGTCGCCCGGGATAGTGGTGCAATAAATTTTTGTTTTAACTTTCCCGGGCGAAATGTCGCCCGGGTTAAGCTGCAAAAAATTTTTTTTTGGGACTGCCCGCACAAGAGGACTACATATATTAATCAGATTTTTTCGGACCAAAATCTACCTATACTCAAACTGTGTAAACCAATATATTAATCTCCCAAATACATTACAACTTGTATCCAAAAACCATACGATCAAACATTTGACTATAATAAAGCTAAATACGTCCAAAATCCGAATAAACACAATATAGCCTAACAAACGGGTGACGAAGTCACAAAACTTGCATTATCCGCAAGATACAAGTCAACATTCACCAAGATAACAAGTTCTAAATGTACGGGGAAACAAATATTCACATAAGGGTCGCCAATATGCACTTAAGACACAAAATAGCATATATATACTTACCCAACATCTCCTAACTATCATCCTCATCCTGCCCGTCTTCGTCGTCGTCCTCATCATCTCCCTGCTCATCATCCCCGCGCCTGCCACTCCCGCTGCCACCACTTATCTCAGGCTGTGACTCAAGCTGCGTAAGCATCTGGGAAAACTTGTCGTCACTCCTAAATAACTTCATGAATATGTTCACCTGACGTGTTAGCACCTTCTCTCTCTTTTTGAGCTTAGACGGAAATCAGTGGAGTGCGTGTTAGAGGCGGGGTGGAATGAGTGCCCTTGTCATGGCAAAACCCTTACAAACCCAGGAATGTGCCCCTTGTGCTTGACCCCGCGATAGATGGCCATTATCTCATTCCTTTACTTTGTGTAGGGCCCAAACCTGCGAAATGAAAAGCCTCATGGCATAAATGAATGACGGTATCGTGTAAAAAAAATAGCTCATATATATATAGGTATTCTCATATAATACCAGTATTGACGCTCAAGGGAGTAAATGAGAAATCGGTAAGTACACGAAAATTAGAATGATCAATATTTATATAACGGACCAATATAAGGTAAATAGTAAAACATCATATGATAGACGTAAGAGAGCAAAATTATAACCAAGTGTTATATAATCATTATTCATGTAATTTGCAATATGGATGCAAAAGAGAGCATATAAGTTACCTGGGAGCAAGCGCGTGCGGATATCAGATAAACAAGGAAAGACTCTATATTTTGAAAAACATGGTCATAGTCTAGGTTTTGAAAACGACCTAGTTCTCTATGACTTCAGCTCTGATACCATCTGTAACACCCCCAAAAATCAGGACAACGCAGCGGAATGGTAACATTGGGGTGCTACTTCAGGGCACAAAACACAAGTCACGGAAAACGACCTTAAAATGGACGTTTTAAATAAAGTCATATTCTATTTAATAAAAGATCAGAGTTGCAACAGGTTTCATTTATAATGTATTAGAAAACATTGTCAAAACGTTTGTCGAATGGTATACAAGTTATTAAGCCTTCAAAAATATATATCCGCGCGACTCGAATGCTCCCAATGCTCCACTAGCAAAATAGTAACCTGAAAATACATGCTAAAACGTCAACAATAATGTTGGTGAATTCATAGGTTTAAGTAAAAAGCAGTATTGAAATAATTTAAGAAATATTTCAGAAGAAAAGTAGCGTTACAACATTTAAAAGTGTTATTTCCGAAATCCAAGTAGTGATTCAGTAAATCAAGAAGTATTTAAAAGTGGACCACAAGATCGAAGTAATGGTGGACTAAGTACGTATTCCGAAGTCCAAAATAGGTAAGGTAGACAAGAGAAACACATTCATCATGTCCAACACTTGTATTATTGCACTAAGCTCATGACCTCGAAGCTGTATTCGTAATTATAATGGATTTGCACCAGTAATCGTATTTGCACCAGTAATCGTAATTATAATGGATTTGCACCAGTAATTGTGGCTCTTAGGCAATAGCATTCATGCAATAATCTGGATAGCATACAATTTTGAAAACACTTGTGTCCAAAGTAAAACAATCATGTCTAAAATTCACGGTTTCAAATATAGGTATTCACGATCTCAAATCATGTAGTAAACAAATCAAGCTTTAGTAAAAATAATCATGTAACGCTTACGTAGTAGAAATCAATAAGTTCACTTTGTAAAACGAGCATGTATTCCCCTCGCGGGTTTATAAAACATTGAAAAGATTGAAATGCGAGACTATGAACTCACAAAGTATTGAAAGGTAATTGTATTGTAGTAAAATATACAAGTTTGTAAACGAGCATGTATTCTCCTCGCGGGTTTATAAAACATTGAAAAGATTAAAATGCGAGACTATGAACTCACTTTGAGTGAATGGAAATCAACAAGTATTCAAAATATAAAATGCGTCACGAAGGAATCCGAAGGCAACCTAATCCAATATAGGTCATATAAGTACTAAACACTTTGATTATTTATAGGTCGTATAGCTCATTGATTCGTCAAATAGTATACATATAAAATAACACAAATGCAAATCTCAACCAAATGCCCTTAACCAAGGCAAAAGG